>OOFE01031602.1:20093-40724 GCA_900323365.1 Monocentris japonica | reverse complement strand
TAAGGGTTGAGGGCATCTAGATAGTAGTTGAGTAGTTGTTGAGGAGAGGAGAGCATTTCTTATTCTCTATCACTGCCCAGAGTTTTGTAGCCAGTCTAGCCAGTCTACCTCTTGGCTACTGCCAATGTGTTTTTGAGATCAACTTATTGATAAATGATAGCATACTCATTTATGGTCTATAGAACAGCACTGGAATAGATGTGTTGACAATGTATTGCAGCAATTACCCCAAATTACCACAATGTACTGACCGGTGACAATGTACTGGGAGTCGCCAGAGAAAGCGCAGTCCCACATCCAGCCTCTAGAGGTCTCCCCAGGGTTGTTGCTCTTGATGCTCAGCTCAGTCATCAGAGAGAAGTTGGACGTCCTCCAGATCTTACAGGTCTGGTCTGCTGAGCAGGTGGCCAATAGGCTAGGGACAAAGAAACAAGCAGAACACACAACCATAATATCATCATCATCAGGACAGGAAACTAACTTTATATGGCCGGTCAGCCACAGTGACTAGTACATCCCAAAATCCACCACTGACTTTCGCTATTTTACTAGTTAATCAGATTTTGAGGATAGAGTAGCATTTAGCCACAGTAAATTCAAAGAAATTCAAAAGTTACTAAAGCTAAAGTTAGTGTTCAATGCCTTTTCTGGTTATGTATCAGATTATTTATCATTATTTGCTACAGTCAGATGTGAATTATAGCAGAGGAGAGGAGGAAGGCACTCACGTGGAATCGGGGCTGAACTTGCAGCGTAGCGAGTAACGTTTGTGGGCGGGGATCTTTGTCTTGGGAATGAGCTGGGTCACTTCATCTCCGATGCCTCCAGCCAGGTTCCACACATAACAGTTACCCTGGGAGGAGACGAGACCACAAGAGGCCGATTCAGTCGCACAATATTTACAACAGACTTATATTACATTTAAACTAAACTGTCACTAAAGAGATTCAATGGCTCCAATTTGCAGACCCGGTTTTCACAACATGCGCCAAGAAATAATTCAAGTGGTAAATTTGATTGTCACTTCTTTTCCTTGCATGAGGACTCTGGCGTATACGACTGGTGATATACATAAGAAACAGATGCAGCATTTGTTGTTTGTTCCTAAAGCGCAGCCTGGAGCCAGTTTTCGTCACTGCTTCTTTGTTCTCCCAGCCATTCCACTGTTTGCTTGCTCATACTACATTGGCGGCATTATGAGCGTGCCAAGACCCGTAGTCCGCTCTGCCAATCAGATATAACGTAACACTAGTGTCAAGCCTGTCGTCAGCGCTGCCAATCACAAGTAATGCATTATAACATGAGAGTTAATCTCCACTCCGCTGGCTTGATGACAGAATGAGCTAAGATGGCAACACATCAGAAAAAACTAGTGAATGATGGTCTGTTGTCTAGTTTTAATCCATTAGATTGTAGCGAAGAAATAAAAATCCTCATTTAGGTATAAATAACACAAATATGCCTATTACAGATACAATAACAATTAAAACTGATGGGCTTGACTCATTCATTTTAACTTTCACTGGCATTAACTTTGCATTAGTGTGCATTGGGTCTGGCCTCTACTGCAACATTCCTCCTGTCAAGAATTGGCTTCTAAGGATTCAATCACGCCTACAGTTAATTTTCTTTGGTCCGAACCGTAGTGGAAAAGTTTACGTCATTGCATTTTTGCATTGGGTTTGTTTAGGTTCAAACTGGCCAATTACAAGCAAACCAGGCCTTGTAAACAAAAGTCACATGGAATCACATCTTGTTTGCCGGACAGAGTTTCGGTGACCTCTCCTCTTGCCAGATTAGAGATTGGCTGCGAGGGAGAGTCAAAATATGTGATTCCAGTCCGTAACTTTAGCTAAGCATGATGGACCTGTCTGTGCTCTTTGCTGTAATTTCCTTCTCTGGTGTTCATACCTGTTAAAAACACAGGAAGAAATATCTGAATTTAAGCATCAGTCCAGACTGTGGTTTACCCTCATTTGGTTATACTAGGCTTTCTAAGCATGAGTTTCTACTGGCTATCAGATGTCAACATCCGTCTCCTGGTACCCATAATCCCTTGCGGGTTGTTTGAGGTTGTTTCCTGTAGTTGGTTTGATTACGTTCTCACTCCTAACAAACCGCACCGCAGTTTGATTGGAAGAGGACCGAGACACACATTTTCAGGTGGTCTTGGTGACACCCGAGTTCAAATGGAGGCCTGGCCAAACGAACCAAACTAAAAGGAGTAAAACTCCAGAGTTTGAATAAACCGTTCCGAACATGAATGGTTTAAGACACACGCCTCCCTGGCCCCGGGTACTGACCGAGCTGTTGACTGCTGCCATGTAACTGGCATCTGGGTCAATGTGGACTGAGTTGATGGAAACCTCTGGCTCAGGAATCAGCTGTTCATTGTGATCAGTCTTCAGATCCCAGATATGAATCACTCCACTCTGGTCTCCCACAATCAGCTCTGCCTGGAGAAGACACAACATTTAGAGTACATTTACATTTTTGGCACTAAGCTGGTTCTCTCATCGACAGTGACATCGACAGAATAAGCCTAAAGCCTAGATCATCAAAATAACAAGCAACCAATAATAAGGAATACAAGGATCATCCGTAGTACCCTGACAGTTGATGTAAGAAAGCATCCCTGTGACACGATCATGCATGACAGAGAAATATTAGACAAGACCATATTAGCCTGAGCAGAAGAAGAACATATGGCAGAGATTAGGGGGGTGGGAGACATGCAACATTATTTTAAAAGTCAGCAATACATGTTTTTGTTTTTATTAATATTATTTTTTGCCTTCATTTGATAGTTGACAGTGGAGAGAAACAGGAAAGATTAGGAGAGACAGCTGGATTCAAACCCAGGACATTGCGGTTACATTGTATGTACCTTAGCTGAGCCACCAGGAAGCTCCACAGTCTGTTTATTAACCTTTAGCTAACACAGCAAGTCAGTGAATTGACTTGATGTCTCACCTGGTTGGGATGCAGGCACACACAGTTGATTGGAGCGTTGACCTGGAAGATCCGCTGACATTGTAGATTTCTTGACCTAGAAGGAGCAGAATGGGCCAAAGTTTGGTTGAACACACCAGTGACTGAATATAGGGGAAATTGCAGAAAAACATGGAACAAAAACAAGCATGGAGAGAAAAGATGGACAGACAGACAGACAGGCATGTAGTAGAGCCTGCTGTGCTGTACCTCAGGTCCCAGATGCGAGCCATGCAGTCCTCTCCTCCTGTGTACATCCAGCGTCCGTCTTCATGGAAGCCCACAGATGTGATGTTCTTGCTGACACCATCGTAATTGATCACCGGGTTGGGGTTGTTGGAGTTCAGGTCATACATACGAATGTGCTGATAGCCTGAAATGCAGACGCAGACTTATAGTGAGGTATGGCAGCTGTGATCAAGTTTACAATCACAACCGTGTCATTAGCACAATACTGAAGTTATGAGGAGCAGGATTAGGAGGAAGAATATAGAAGATATGCTGAGCCTACCTGCAGCCGCAATCATACTCCTGTCAGGTGTGACTTCAAGTGAATTTACTTGCTGAAGGTAAATGTTAAGGATACTCTGGATTTATATACCTGCTTATTTCAAAAGATAAATAACAAATTGTGCTACATCAACATCTAAGAGTACAATGTATCTTAAACCAATGTAAGGATACAGAGTCCTGATGCTGGACTGTCCTGGTGCAGATCCCGCTGTGGGCCTGCCAGAAGCGGACAGTGTGGTCGTATCCAGCAGTAGCCAGAATGACCGGGTCGCTCCCCACTGTCCCCTGGTTCACATTCATGCTTGACTGCTAGCTGTCACTGGACAGATGGAGACAAATATGACGCTGCATGAAACCAGCAGTTACGCATGCAACACATAAATGCTGCTGTAATTTGCTGACTGACATTAAAGGTTACATTTTAATGATAACTTGGTTTTTACTAGGCTTATAAGAGAGATCAACTTGTGTCAGCTAACAGTCGTTAACGTAGCTAGTTAGCCTACTAGCTAGTATGAAGGACTGTGTGCAATTCAAGTAACGTTACCTTACAAGCTAATGTGACAAAAACACCTCCTAACTTAACGATATTGCACTGTATCTTATAATTTACGACAATATCGAATATCACAGCAAACCTGAAACAAGAAAGGTTTTTATTACCTTTGGATGTTGATGACAAACCAGCGGTGTACGTCCCTGTGATGTGCCCCTTTGCAACAACGCGATGCTAAAAGTTCCACTTTGATAAACAGTGCACTGCCGCCCCCTACTGTCTGAATTTGTTATTGTTTCACAAAGCTACTAATAAATGAACAGTACAGCTGTTAATACATTGATATAAGATATATTTAACACAATTCAAACAAATCAACAGTACAACTTTATTGAATAAATAAGGGTAAATAAATAATGGAGAAATCCTACTGTTATCTACTAATAAATGAGCAGTACAGCTGTTTATACATTGATATACTTCAAGTACATTTAACACAATTCAAACAAATCAACAGTACAACTTTACTGAATAAATAAGAGCAAATAAATAATGCAGAAATCCACAAAATCCACAGCTATCCACAAATATATCCAAATAATGACTAATCTACTCCCTTTGTCAAGAGTCCATCTCACTCTGAGCTGTCGGGCTTCCCCGTCGCCTGCTCGGTCTTCGCTCTACTTGCTTGTGGTGGTCCCAGCCCGCTACAGCAGGGCAGACATGTGTTGCTTCACTTCCCCTGGATCAGCCAATGAGCAGGCCAGAACTGTCCCCCTAAATCCGGTCCTCATCTTGGCAGAAGGGAGGATCTAGAACAGAGTATATCCAGTTTGTATTTTTTTCTAGCTACACCATACAATAGAGAATAGAAACTGACCTTCACATATATTTTGCATCTCTCCAAAAGAAACTTCCACTTCATTGCAGTCCGCTCGTCGTCGGTCAAACCTGCAAACTCCTCCGTCTGCAACAGACGTTTTATAACTGGATTTGAGGATATTGCATAGTTCAATGTGATGTATGCTGCAATGTATATGACTGGCCTCATCACCTGAAGGTTATTCTTTACTACTATTCTTCACTATTATATGTGAAATGGGTCTATAATTACAGAACAACGGCTGAGTCTTACTTTCCAGACATTTCTGCTATTCCCACACTCTGTAAGACCTGGATATTATCAAATTAATTTACTGATATGAAACATTTCCAGACCTGTGTAGAATCTGAACTGTCACCACTTCTATAATTTGAACTGTTGTAACCATAATCAGGATCTCATGAATGCACAATATAAATCATTTGTCTTGGTGGTTTTATCACTGCATGTACACTCTAAAAAAGGATGTGTCATTTTCAACACCTGTGTCTAGTTTGGGACAACACATATTTGAGACACGCTGCGACATAAGAACATTGGTAGCATTGGTAACAACAAAACCTGAGCCAATATGTGAAGATAATAACAAATGTTGTGTTGAAAAATAGCACAAATGTTCCAAACTAGACAGAGATGTGTTGAGTTAAAGGTAGTATTCAATATAGCTGTGGGGGGAGAATTAGGTATCTGCAGGTCTAGTGACAAGGGTCCTTTTAGCAGCAGCAATTTCAGCCATGTTTAATCACCATTTTCCCAGAATTTCCATACACATTCAGACCTGGAAAATATGAAAATAATTTCATCATTTGTCCTCTCCTTACACTACATGAACCAATAATTTGTCTTGGTGCTTTCATTGCTCCACATAAGAGTTACAATAAACGCATGGTGGCAGAATCGTCTGTCTGTAGGTGTACTGACTGTGCAGCCAAGCGTCTTCTCTGCGTCTGGGCTCCTGAGGGAACAGGCCTGCAGGGTGCCGGTGTGGTCTGTCAGGTTCACGAGCAGGTCGAACTCCACTTTCACTGACAAGGCCTGGTCCCTGCCTGGACATGACGGGTTGGTGCAGCTCTGCAGCTCCTCGGTAACCTGGTACTTGCACCTGGAGCTGGGATAGCAGAGAATATACAAGGATCCAAGGATTATTTGTAGTTGGGAGTTCATGAATGATGATGAAAGTCTTTCCCCACGGTGGTGAGCAATTATTCTCCCCTGCCATGTCCAATCAATATGCTACCAGTTTGGGTATTTCAGTAACTAGCCACCTCAGTTGAGCCAAATCACATCAATATCACATCACCATTTTCCTGTTATATAAAATTCAATCCAGTGTGCGTGTTTAAGCACCTTGAATCACTAACAAGAGCTTCGTAGAATATTAGAAAGTTGGTGATATAAATGATTTGATAATGTATCCACTCTATCACTTGTTGCTGAACTTACCACTTGGTCCTTATGACTTTTGAGACAGAGGCGTCAAGATCCAGCTTGGAGATGAAGCTGTAAGTGATGCCAAAGAAAGCCTCAGGACTCTCCTGGGCCTTCTGCTTCAGCTGGCTCACTGTGTACACGTCACTGATGGAATCCACTGGACAGAGGTGGAGACAAAATCAACACCACATGCCAATATCTGTGGCATTTGTATCTGTCAAACGCTGAGGCCAGAAGAGACAGGCTTTGAGATAGCCTACCCTTATTTCAGTGTTATTATCCAGTGTGATTTTTCACATCAGGACAGATTAAGTCATATATTTGGACGTACAAAAATATGATTTTGCTCATAAATTACAAACATTTTTGGGCCATGTGTTGGCACACAGTGATCTCATACCATCTGATCTTAATGATCTCCAAAATCACATTGAAATGATAGCGTTCAAAGCAAAGCATGGGCGTAGTGTAAAATTAACAGTGTAAGTGAATTATTTAAGTGCTTATGAAATAAGATTCATTGTTGATCTATGACAATTTAGAGATCCAAACCAATAAGCTGATTGGTTAAAACGATCAAAATCCTTTTTCAACTTTGTGATCTTCCTTGTTACCTACCAGGCACATCTTCCACCCTCTCGTCTTCATCCAGAGCACCAGACTCAGACACCTCTTTAGTATAGCTGAACAGCAGGCTGGCCTCTTTGGTGTCTGAGATCAAGTTATCACTGACTTTGACAGCAACAAGGAACACGTCTCATTGAATATATGCTAGTTTCATGGCAGGAAACTGATATTTTTTCTTCCACCTTCCATATTAGCGAGTGTCGACTGTGGTTGGCCAAAATTCAGTGAGACATTCAGTGTTTGACCAACAAATCTGACTTTTAGAATAGAAAAAAACTACAAATAATGGTTATTTTACTGCCAAAGTGACGAGTAGAGTGTCTTATTAGAGCTTATTCTTATTTAATAGCACAAGAAATAGTTACATTGGATACTATGTATTGATAAATGTCAATATCCTTACCAGGGTTGACAGTGATAATGGTTTTGGAGTTGACTGTTGCTGCCATGCAGTTGCGGAAGTTGTCAAAACCAATCTTCGCATCTGCTATGAAGAGCACTTTGAGTGAAGAATCAAAGGTAAAATGACTGTAAGTAAACGTAAACACAAAGTTCATCTCAAATTTCCACTTCCATCCTTCTCTTGAAAAAGAGTCTGCTATCTTAATAGGACATGACAGAGAGGAATAAAGGTTAAATAAAGATTCATTTTGTGGCTGAGAATGAGCAGCCACTGTTAACCTACCCGTCTCCTTTGGTATCAAAGTTTGTACGAGCTGAATGGCTTCTCTGTCCCAGCTGTGTGTGATGCAGGGGTCAGGGAGTTACCCAGGGGAGAACATGGTGAAAATGAAACACACATGGAGTAGAGCTTCAGGGGTTCAATTTAAAGCTGATGTCACCAAACTAAATTTGTGGTAACCTAACGTTACAGCGCGGTGATCCAAAGGGCAGCAATAAGGAATATGGCACACAAGCCAAAAAATTCAATTCTTTATTAATTTTCCAAATTAATACATGAGCATGACTCACCAGACTAAGGAGAAGGACGTGACAGAGTCATCAAAGAGCTTCACTTCCAGCCTCTGCCCCTTGCGTCCACCTGAAGTGGTGAATTGCTTGGGCTCTGCGATCTGAAAAGAATAAACCGACTTATCCGAGGTTCTTATCACAATATCTTTCCTTCCTGTAAAACGTTGTTGTGCCATTAAGAGCAGGATCTGGCCTCTTTCTGAACTCTGAGGCATGTCTTTTGTGTTCCACACTAAACAAAATGACAAGATGGTCACAAAAACACTCTTTCAGGCAATTTACAAGATATTAATTAAATAAACTCTAATCTTGTGTATGTCTTTATTTGCTTATCTGTTGTTCTTTTTTACTTTTTCTTCACCCACGGAAGATTTCCTGTGCATTTGTACTCGTTTTCAGCTATTCCCTGTTTCACACTTATCAGGCTTCCCACCATGGCCCTGATGTAAAAATCCATGACTTTTCCATAATGAAGTCGGAGCCCTACTATTACCTAAAAATGTTATTCCTTCCTGGTTGGTTGATATTGTCACAGTCTGGTTTCCTCCACAGTTGGGCTTACTGTGGAGAATAACACCTGAAACCACCATCTCATGCAATGAATGTGTGAAACGAGTTGGGAAATTCATTCTGGTAGATTCCTGTGAAGTGATCCGTTTTTTTTAATTCCCTGACTTTCCCTGACTGTCACAAGCTCTTAAAGGAAAAATCCACCCTGAAACTCTTTAACACAGTTTGAAACAGCTACTGGCAATTACATTTCTGGACTCAAGTTATGGTTTGGTGAGGTATTTCTCTTATTCCAGCGGATAACTGGCCAAACGTAGATGACGAGCAGCTACAATGGCATTTGGAGAAGAGATACCAATTTCTTGTCGTGTACACCAAAAAAGTAAATTACACTTCATCCCAAAATAACTCATTGAATGCATTAAACATCACAGATTGATGAGATCTAACAGTGTAGGAGCATCTGAGGGTGGATTTTTCCTTGAATATTGCATGAATCCGATACAGCCCATCCCTCAAAGGTACCGTACCGATCTTACTGCAGCCAGTATATTTATCACGCTGCCATCCAGTCTCTGTCCGTTGGCCACGATGTCTCCCAGAGAGTAGAAATCTCTGGAGTCCTTCACAGGCAGGTGGATGAGAGGCAGCAGCCTGTCGATGGCATCCATGTCAGCACACAGGGACACCTGGGAGTGAGCCTCCGTCACCAGCAGCCTGTAAAAGCTGAGATAGTGCGGAGGGGTATGGGCCTTTGAACCAGCTAGCCCTTTACCGTGTCATCTTAGGCATTACATAGCATTACATCACATATTACACAGCATTACATCACATTCACCGCAGTCCCCTCTAGCAATCCACAAGGGGTGCGGGGTGAACACGATTCAAGAAAGTGGAAAACTACAGCACCTGTGTTAACAGTGGTTATTACCTTGGTGTTGCAGGGCAGAATCTGTCCTCTTTCTCTGGATCTTTAGTGGAAACTAAAGGATTTTCAATGGTGACTGAAAAAAAAAACTATCACCAAGTATCAAAACAAGACACTGATTTGAATCAATCCTTTCAAAACAGACTCACCACATTCCCCTATGCTGAAGCTGTTGGAGAGCCCGTTGATGTATCCGTCGTTACCCCAGGCTGACACATTGATGAAGCAGTCTGGCGAGTCCTTGATTGTGAAGCCGAAAGTGAATCTGTCAGAACCAATATCTGAAATTCAGATGTATGGGTTTAGCTTGTGACTGGGTCTGCGTTTGCCTTTTCGCTTTGTTTTCTAGCTCAGTGGAAGATAATTGAGCAAAGGAAGAAGAGAGAAAGAAACTTAAGAGAGAGGGAATCTAGTTCATGGACTTGCCAGGAGAGGGTGGTAGGCCACAAGACACTGAAGTGCAACACTGTCTTTGAGAAAAAGTGAAGTCTAGGTGCATTAATATAAAAGATGGCATTGAAACTTAGTTCTTAACTTTTTCTGTCGGGGAAGCTCCTGACATCAGTTTTTCCGATGATGACACCAACCACCCTCTGAAAAAGAAAAGGGGCCATGATAATGTGTAGATTCATCTGTAAGGAGTTAAAGCTGCAACCAGTTAAATAAATTTGAATGACAGGCCTAAAATGTATCGTGTTTCACTAGAGCAGCTGAAAAATATCCAAGGCTATCAGAGTAGATGAACTATTCACTGCTGCTTTGTTTTAAGGCCTGATTGTGAAATAAAACGGCCTGTTTAGGAGACGGAAATCATCTTAACTCACCGAATGTGAAAGGCTGGGCTTCAAATCGGAGATGGCAACACAGTTCTGGGCAGCCATGTTGTTTGACCGTTATTCACCTTTTATTGTTATTTATATAAGTTACAGACTATATCAGGTGGAGAAACAAATATAATACAGGCAGTTAACGTTACCTAGCATTATAAGTACACCTGGAAAACCGTTTAAACAATAAGCTAATAAATTTGTCAAGTTATTTAATGCTAGCTAAGTTGTCCAAGTGTCTCACACCTTTCTGATTGACCTCACCAGGTGACTCTTTCTTGTTATGATGAGGGATTTTCTCAGATTATTGATACACAGATAGATAAACGCTGCTTAGTTACATATTTAACACAAACTAATGTTAGCTTTCATACAACATATTTCGCCTTTTTACCTGGGACTTTTTACTCGCAGTTTATTCGAAGTTTTTCGCGGCAAAGCGGTTTCACGCGACAGCCGAAGAGGAGCTCAAATGCCGCGTTCACTTGCTGTCCGAAACATCGCGACTGTATCATTACTGTAATTATAATCATTATTGAGTCTAGCAACAAACAGACTTTGACAGATATATGAATCAAAAAATCAATTACATGCCTGATCTTCATTTTGCCACAGTAGCACAAAGCAGCTCTGTGCCGCTTGTTTTCTAAAACAATAAAACAGTGTATAAGCATGCACATCCCAATCTTGACCAGGTGCTGTTCACAATACAAATCATAGGACAAAAGTAGAGTTTACACACTGCACGTTGTTCCCAAAGTGCATGAGTTTATTAACACTCATACAAGTCGTATTTACGACTTCGAAATTTGAAAATAGGAGCTTACGAGGAGGAAGTGAAGGCAGCAAAAGTTCCGCGCGCGAGCAACGTACATAATGCCATCCAGGCCAACCTGTTCATCCATCGAAGGAATACTTTGACCGATTGAATTTTTGGTGCTTATATTTCTTTAACAGATGCCGTGTATGAAAAAGTAAAGAACTAATGTGGAAACATGGAGAAAAAATAAGAAAATAATATTAAAATAAATAATAAATAAATACATTTAATAATTTACCTTTCAATTGTAAAGAAAATGTCCAGCTGTTTGGCCCTACAGAGAAAATAACATTCAGCTGCTAAGCGGAAGATGTATTAAATAACACATGACATCTTTTTCTACACTTGAAAATGACCCAATTATAGTACATGAATTTGTACTGAAGCTACAAATGCTTAATGAGGAAGCCACCCCAGAGCCACTGAATCAAACATTAACTTTTCTATCTTCTTTCTGTTTTATTTATTTATTTGTATTTATAAAAGTACAAATTGTAGATATAATTATTTAAGACCTTTTCTGCAGTCTGAACAAATAGGCTTAATTTATCCTCCACTTCTTTGTTCTCATTTATTCAAAAGCAGGCAAAATACTGTATTAACCAACTTTTCCCATTTTAAGTTCTGTAAAATATTTTAGAGCCTGTGACTGAGATTGGTTGAAATCATTATGGCATAAAAGTAAAACACATCTATTTTGCAATAGGCTGTTATAAAAGTAGACCTGGGCTTATATTTACCCAGCGGGGTTTTTGTACAGTATGTTGCCTGGCATGAAATCAACAATTTCAACACACATTCAACACAGTGAACAGCTATACAGCTGAGCAAACATGTAGCTGCTATCATAAATGCACCTGTAGACTGGAGGCTGTCACACACACACACACACACACACGCACACACACGCGTGCACACACACACACACACACACACACACTAGGCCTACACGGTATGAGCTGTTGATCTGAATGTCTCCCTCACTGACGCTAAAACTGACTTTGATACTGCCTTGGAATAATCCATCCCGCTCCTCATACACAGCAGGGATTTATTCTCAGACAACTGCTGAGACAAATCTGACAGTTTCTTGCTTCGCCAGATGCCCAGAGATGTTTTGATAGCGCTAAGCTATCTAGTTGACATGTGACGCTGTCTTATACACCTGAGCAGGAATCAAAAGATGTAACTGGAAACCCTCGGTCAGCTTTAGTCAGTCTTGTCCCTCTGATTCAAGGATTACAGTGACTAATCCTCATGGTTGGGTGTTTGGATCAGATCCCATCCCTGTGACTAATGTTGATTTTCATGCAATAATACTTCAATTGATATGATTCTACGGCCAATGGTTTCCAACTCTATGATAGAAACAGTGGAGTCGGGAGGGTTTTAAATGCACTCTGCTCAGTTATAACTCAACAACAACGGCTAAACGTGGTGAGATTATTTCTCCTCCGACAACCTGATTTGTTATGTTTCATCAATATATTGATTTGGTTTGTATAATGTTGTATAATGTAAAACAGAAGTGATTAAATACATTGAACATTTAGTTACGCAGAAGAATCGATTCACTATATGCACCGGTGGCTAGCTGTTCAAATGGAAAAAAATTTCAAATTCTAATTTCATTAGGTTTTTCAGATTACAGTTGAAAAGTCCATTAATCACAAAGCAGCATCATATAAATCAAGGGAAACGTACTTTTGGTTCAATGATTTATTCATTATGAATTCAGATCAATCACAATTTGACCCATATTTGTTTGTTTCTATCTGCACATTATTTCCTTGAAGCGACTTTAAATCCATTTGAATTCTGTATGATTGGCAGTCACAGCAAAGCCAGGTTTGTCACTTCTGATGACATGCCTTTAATCAAAGTCAAGCAGGAAGTGTGCGGCCCCGGGGCAAAACAGTCAGTGAAGGAATGTGCTGTGTCTGGGTGGCCTCTGCGCCTGAGGTCGGCTCCCTGGAGGACCTGCAGGGGTCTGACCACTGCTCACTATTAATCAATCGTGTGTGTGTGTGTGTGCTGTTTTGTGTATGTGTTTGTCGTGTGCACATGCATGCTTAAATGCAACCGTGTCTGTGTTGTATGTGTGATATTCTACCCCATTCTACTGTTCTAATACACCACCATGTTCAGTTTTTTTTGTAATCACATCCGTAGTGAATTACAGTAACAGCAGGGTTCATTTCTGTTTTTGACCGGGAACTGATCATTTCATCACTGATACATCTGATTGATTTTGGGTTTAGCTAGCTAACCATAGTATGTGGTCAGCTAACCATCACTATCTTGTAACACATCTGATTAGCACACTAGCTAACGTAGCTAGTAGAAACTAGCGTTTATACTAGTGGCTAGTTAACTTTGCTAAATTAGCCCGCTGGCTAGCTAACAGTTTGTTCAGGTTAGCTTAGCTGACTCTTCTCAAGCTACAACTCAGAGTGTGTTTGAGTAGAGACTCGGGCTGAATGGATCAACACCCAAACCACAATCTTTTACAGATATCTCTCTTTTTTCTAGCCTGTTTGTTATATTTCAACATTATTTGCACACAGCTATGTCTCCACTGGACCTCCATGATGGCGTCAGACAGGCTAGCTAAGAAGCCCAGTACAGAATCAGAGCTAGTCGTGGCTTTACTTGATGCTTTATACATGGGCAGAATGCGACAGCTATTTTTTGTAAATGTGTGTTCTTTGTTGACATCAGCTGAACTTGACTTCCATTTAGAGTTATGATTTGATCTAAAGGTTGCTAAATGACCATTTTTAATCAGTACACTAAATCCATATGTGATACACCACAAACAATCTTATGTAACAGACAATGATATAATTTACAATTCAGGCGGTGAGGAGGCAAGTTGCAGGATTTAACATACATAACGTGCTGGGTTACTGCTGAAACAAAGGGTTTTATTCCACATGCAAACATGCATGCGTGGAATGCATGCACACACACACACACACACACACATGCACACACACACACAGACAATGGAACTATTGTTAAGAATAATATCCAAGGGTTCGGTGCTCCTAGAGGTGATATTCTGTAAGGATCTAATGGAACCAATCAGATTCATTTCATTCATTTCATTCAGATCATTAAAGCACATTGTTCTGTATGAGCAGTGAGCAACAGCTTGGCACAGACCAAACTTCAACAGTCAACTATAGCATTTGCAGTTGTTGGCAGCAGCCAGCGCGGTCTTTATTGACTTCCAGAAGTGGAAGGCGTCCAAACTAGAAGTATGTGCACACTGTAATTTCCCTGCCACCTGTGTGACTGACTGACTGGCTTGCTGCTGCACCACTGGGGCCGCTTGTAACCATTGGATCCAGCTGGGCTCGTCGGTCGAACAATGATCTCTGTCTCTCTGTCGCCATGTCCACTAAGATGGGGTATGACTGTGGAGGAAACCTTAAATGATGTTAATAATGTGCTGTTGAAAAGCAGCGCGGATAAAGAAATCAGTGATATTACCACGCATGACGTCAGCCATCCACCCCTTCAATTATGCTGCAATGTTGAGGTAATAGGTCATTGGTCATGTTATTGCCATGACTGCCTTTTATGTATCATTTAAGTGTTTGTTTTTCTTATTCTGCAGGTCAAAGCTATTATATTTAGCTAAAACTAAGACTACAATGAGGCATTAAACACATAAAGGGAAGGGAAATCTAAAGGTGAAATATGTCTCAAAACAAAACTGAAATAAGATTTAAAGACAGGCAGGTCAGTTTTAGTTTTTTGAGCATTGCCATACGGTGAATGAAAAGCAGAATGAATGCTGAGCTGATCCACTCGCGATTGAGGCAATTTTATGTCAGCATGCACACAAAACAGGTACCACAACCTTCACACCCCATACAGGCATGCTTTCTGTCTTCCTGCTGTCAGGCCTGCTCTGTTATGGCCCTTTTCCAGATTTTCGGTGCACACAAACACATATTGTATGGGGGATGGGCAGAACACTTCATGTTCAGTCATTGGCTTTGCAGTTGCGTCCCAAATCTTCTGCCATGATGGAGGTCCAGTGAATAAAGCCTTAATATATAACAATTGAGCAAGAAAAAGAGCGATACCTGAAAAAGATTGTTGTGGTGTAGTGTTTGTTAAAAGAGGGATATTATGTCACCTGAGTGTGAGAAGACCTTGTGGTGCGACTTGAAATAAGGAAAGCTTCTTTTTCAGTTTGCAATAACTTAACACACTAAAGACTAACTAGGTTTATTTTGAGAAAAACAACATCACACGTGTAAATATTTGTGGCAACTGACAACAGTACTACCTTGGGAGTAATGATAAGCCCCGCCCATTTTATACCCTTGCTGTGATTTCAGGTGTTTAAACGCCTTTGGGGCAAAAGATTTTCAACATGTGCCTTTAACAATAGTGGACAAAGAAAACTGTCAAAACCTGCTCTTCATGCCAAGGAAGACAGTTTGATGAACATGAAGCTGAGTGTTCATAAATATACCCAAAGTATTAGTAAAGCTGTTTTATGTAAACAAAACCTTTGCAGGCATTTTTCTCTGACATAATTGAAAAGTACCAGAGAAAATCAAACATTGCATTAAAGGCAAGGTGTCCCCAAACTTGACGGACAGTATCTAATACATTACATTTAACCCCCCTGTCCCCTGACCTGAATTCAGAAAGTTCCTGGACAACAGTAGAGCATTGTTTTACTCATCTTACATTTGACTCAGTGTGTGTGTGCATGTGTGTTGTGTGATTTGTGGCAAGACTGTGCATTTGTGCATGCATGCATGCGTGTGTGTGTGTGTGTGTGTGTGTATTGTGTGTGTGTGAGTCAGACAGCATTTACATCGCTCAGTTCTAACTTTTTATCCACTTGTACAAAACTCCAGCTTGATATACTGCCACTGTCAGTTTAACGTTGCCCAGAGAAATTTTCATCCATTCGTCATCTTTACTGTGGAAAGACCCAGAGCCATATTTCACCGACATCAAAGCCCATCCCGCTGTCCTCGTCATTCAGAAATGTCTTCACAACTTCCAATGTTTAGGTTGTTCCACTCTGACAAGCCCTGACAGAAATCTTGCTCTAATTTTCAAAATTAAAAAAAAAAAAAAAAAAAAAAAAACCTTTGATGTTTTTTTCCCCATTAAGAGGGGAAACACATTTGTTCAATTATTGCTGAGTGATATATGAAACAGAAGCTTTCATTTCACCGCTGCATGTGTTCCACTGAACAATGAATTCATTATATTCTGGAGCATCGCCCCTAAAAGACGGGAATAAAGCAGGACACAGTTTCACGCTATAAAACAATAATGTCACTGATGAACTGATTCTTCAATTGTTTAAATGATGCATGTCTGTGTGCTCATTTCTCGTTGTTTGGTTTGTGTATGTGGAATTGATATTTGTTGTAAAACAAATATCAAATGTGCTTTTCTATTATTTATAAAAGTAATGCTAGAAGGGTTTTATTTAAAAAAAGAAATATGTACCATTTGGAAAACAGTGACATCAAGGCTTAAAAAGATGATTACTGGTTTGAAAATAAAACTTTATTGTTGAATGTATTAACTGTCCTAAGACTTTTTGCTTTTATAAGAGTACACGCTTTGGGGATTGAATCATCTGTTTTTGAAACAAACTGAAACTGGGATACAGGCTTTTTTTTGTGTGCTAATTCACTGGCGCTGTGACCAGAAGGGCCCAGCAGGACTGCAAAAACCTGATTTGCTCCTTGTAATAAAAAAATGTAACACAAAACAAAAAATGTCCAGTTTTGTTTCGTGTGCATCTGCCTCTTGTTATGTTATATGTTATGTGTGTTTATGTATTGTGTGTGTTATTGTGTGTGTGTGTGTCCCTTTGGTTTTACCTTGACATTATGTGTGTTATTTTTGAAATAGTGAAACAAGAATTCAAACACTATTTTTTTCATGACAAATATTCAGTACCACTTGACTCGTGCACATCTCAATTCTGTATCATTCTGTGATCACCTCCGTCTGAAATGTTTCTCCTCAAACTCCCTAAGGAGCAAGAGGAGGATACAGGAGAGAATAAACTCTTCATGAGGTCAATGTGAAGCTGCTAACTTGTAACATGCAGGAAAATGCGGCAGGATGTGAAAACTGTGCATGTTTGAGAAGAAGGAGTCATAAAATGGCACTTATTTGAGATCATTTGGGGATCTGTTGTTGTGATCAGAGTGAGACAAACATGTGCGTTTCTGTGGTTTCTCTTGAATTTGAGAAACAGGAGAAAATGCCGTTAGTCTCATCTAGAGCTCATTTGTGTCTAGCAGAAATAAAAGGTAGAAATATGAGATCCTGTGGTTTTTTCAGAGCAATGCGCCATTCGCCAAGGAATTAAACACACAGAGCAACTGAGACAACTGAACCATCGATATTCTGACTTCTCTAGCGTCGTCTGCCTCACACGTGAACAGAGACACCCCCGTTATTTCTGCCCGTGTACAAGAGCTCCCCGCTGTCAGCGCTGGACACAATATATGCTGCTCCTCAGACGTTGCGGAGAGTCGTTATGTTTCTGTGTAGCTCGGGTTGATGTATCGCGCCGGTCAGAGAGCCCATTAATCTGCAGGACACATCTCAGCCTGCACGTGGCTGATCTGTCTTCTCGAGCTCATCCACTCCACTCTCCAGTGACCCATCAGAAAGGGTTGCCAGACGCAGGTTCGTGTGCAGAAATAGCATGAAATATAACAAGTATTCAAAATAGAACAGGATTTCTGCCAAAGAGAGGGAAGACATATAGATGTCACTGTCAAGTCCCACTAGTTTTTTTACTGTATGCTTGCTGTACTGCTGCTGCACTTGCGTTCTATCCCCAAGAGTAATTGGTTGGAAAAAAGCTCTGCTTTCTTTTCAGCCGCCAGATCCTATAAGGAACGGCGTGGAAACGAGTTGCTTGAGAGACTCTATAGTTTTGTGTTGCAAATATACTATTCTGGTTCTACTGTATGATACGCAAGTAAGAATCGCAACCAGTACTAATGCACGACAGATGATAGATGCAGGATAAATCCATTAAGGGTCCGACTTCTGCAATGGCTACCACTGTAGATATGATCACGATGAGAATGAGAAATGTTCTGTTCTTGCACAAAAGTCATGCACCGACACATTGATACACGCTATTCAATGTCACTTAGGGCATTTTCAAACCAAACTCTGCTATTAGAGGAAAAGGCTCTGTCTCATCTGTCTCTCCCGGGTTGTCCCGTCTCTCCCTGGGACGGCAGCAACATCACATATGGAAGACATCACGCTGTTACAGAGCAACCCGCCTCACCAAGCACTAATAACAGTGTGGCTACGGGTTTAATAAAAAGGAATGGAACGAATTATGGCCCGGTCCCAGCCAGTCCATCATGCACTGCACTGCATTAGTGTGGCCTCGGCAGCCATTCCAGACCAGCAGAGACTGGGAGGAATGACAGAGAGGGGGGAATGTGACTGGGAAGAGCCAGGCTTCCCAGTAATAACCAGCCCGGGCTCTTGGGGTTCCATACTGTGGTGGAGGACGGGAACACACAGAGAGAGAGAATGAGTCCGTGTGCATGACAGAGCCAAACCCTGCCGGAGGGAGTGGAACGTCAACAGCAGTTTGACAGAAGATGCTTCAGCTAAATATTGATTGGAATGGAGGCAGAGAATTTCTGTTCAGCTAAATTAGCGAGTGTATGGGAGCACAGGGAGTCTCTGGAGATTAACGAGAGAAGAGAGAAGGGAAGATACAGAGCAACAGAAATATAGTAAGTTAGCTGCAGGGAAAAAGGACACAAAAAACTGCCTATATTGCCTGATTGAGTTAGTGACTTAAAGTAATAACCTGCGATATTTTCATATAAATAACACTGTCATCATTGATACCGTCGTTCAGGAAGTGATGCGTTTTATTTTTCCGGGTTTGTTTGGAATAAACAGAAGAAGAACTGGGTAGTTAGCGTGAGCAGTGATAGCCACCATGGCTGAACAGACAAAGAAAAGAGCGCCACCTACAGAAACTCCATCAGTAGAAAATGCAAGGAAAAAGACGTCACAGACCCTAACCCAAAGATGTCGCCAAAATAAAATTAAAAAAAAAAAATGTTTTTCAAACGCAGGAGGAAGAGATGCTGCATTGGCTTGGTTTCACATCAGTTGTCTTTGACGCCTACAGGGATCCTCACACTCACGTTTCAGCTCTCATGGGGGTCTAAACCCCACCGAGACCACCTTGGATTTCAACCCTCACTGTTGATCTTCTGTGACAGCAGCAACAGCATTGTCTCTTGCCAATACACACCAATAGGGTTGTTAAAACTCAATCAAGCTCAATTAAGAGAACGACAGAGCAGACGAGTGTTGGCGGTGGGTCTTGGTGCTTGTTGGGTGGGCAGGATAGGCCCTAACCTTTGACCCTGTATGCAGTGACATGCCTGTCGCTAAATGAGCTGCCAGCCCAGGGGCTGACAGGTTAGTTCAGACCTACAGCATGGAGGGAATCCTAATGGCTCCATCAGGACAAGAGCACCGTCTGTTACGTTATATTCGGTCCCCCCCCCCCGAATTCGACATTTATGTCAGCGTTCCAGTCGCTGTCTGTGAAGGCTGCGGCGTTGTATTTGGCCGCCGTGTGTCTGTGCGTCAAGTTATTTGGGAGCTTAAATGTGACAGTTTCGCCACTCTCTCCTTCACTGTTTGGCCTCTTGAAGCTGACCTCGCCGCCAGCTCGCCGCCTCTGTCCGTGTCCGACTTTAAAATGGATCTGTTATATTTGGATTATAAGAGACCACCGAGCTTAATTTCTCCCTCTCTCTTTCTCTCTCTCGATCGCTCTGGGACTTTTGCGTTGACCTCTGAGTTACTTTTCCCTTCGGTGTCTATGACGTTATGCTTTGGACCACCACGGTTGGACTTACGGTATTTCGCTCTGGCCTTTGGCTTACATGGCTGCGTGTAGGATAATTACATCTAGGGAGGTTTTCACTCGACTGGCCTTTGAATCAACACGACTTAACTGCTGCTCGTCCTGTCAGCTGGTTCGGGCCGAGGCTAATGCTAGACTAACACACGATGTTTGGATGCTATAATGACATCGATAATCCAAAGGGACAGTCACTGATTGCTTATTTGTCTGCAGAACATTGTGATGGAATGGAAAAATCAGCCATTTGTTCCTCATATTCCTGACTTGGAAAAGAATTTAGATCATTTGGAAAAACTGCGCTGCGATGTTCAGGTCCCGATGTATCTACTGAGACCCATTAATGAGTAAGTGCCAGCGGAGTCCTAACAACACAGTCTCCATGTCATTGATTTCCTTTAGGCCCTGCGACTACAGCGGTGCGTCAGACTGATCAGCACAGGCGAGCAGCGGCTGTGCAAGTGGCAACGGCGTGTCATGTTGGGCGAAGATACATTTGTGTTGTAAAAAGAGGCATTAAGTCAGACACACAGGCATGCATGGGCAGCTGCAGAAGCACACACACACACACACACACACACACACACACGTACAGATCACCCTCCTCGTCCCTTTCATTGCGAGTCCATCAATATCATATTACCTGTTCTTTTAGCTCTTTATTGATCATGCCTGCTAAGGCTGTCCATGTGCTGGTTACG
>OOFE01031590.1:11017-21794 GCA_900323365.1 Monocentris japonica | reverse complement strand
CCCACACACACACACAAACGCACACACACACACACGTGCACACACACACACACACACACACAGACACTACAATAGGCAACTTGCACATATTTCCCACTTGCACCTTATTGCACACATCTCTTGTCTTGTTATATGTTTTGTCTTTTTTTTATAATTTATTAAGTGAATTTGTTTTTTAGATTTATATTTTTGACTTGTTTTTCTTATTTTGAATGTTGCACCATCAGACCAAGGCAAATTCCTTGTATGTGTAAACTTACTTGGCAATAAACCCCCATTCTGATTCTGATTCTGATTCTGAAATGGGGGTCCAACTCCATATTAATGCCCATGGTTTTAGAATGGGATGTCCAGCAAGCTCCTATAGGTGTGATGGTCAGGTGTCCACTGACTTTTGGCCATATAGTGTATAAACCGAAAACAGGGCTAGGGTTAGGGTTTGCATCAATAATAATATAGAATACAGAGACGTTTTTTGGTTGTTTTTTTTAATCAGCTTTGTCAGGATACATCGGGTCTGTAGCCGATCGGTCGCTATGGCAACAGCTATCCTTGTGCCGTCTTCCTGTGCCGTGTAAGTGCATATGTAATTTTTAGCGCCCACCTTTTCAGACCAGAAGGAGGGGTTG
The DNA here is from genome assembly GCA_900323365.1 of Monocentris japonica. NCBI lineage: Eukaryota > Metazoa > Chordata > Actinopteri > Trachichthyiformes > Monocentridae > Monocentris > Monocentris japonica. The sequence goes on along the minus strand of OOFE01031590.1, from coordinate 21,165 downwards.
TTTTTTTTGAGTGAACATAAAGCATCTTTGTGCTGGAGTAACACCATTGGCCAATGAAAGTAGGCAGGGGCGGGGACTTCCGGCATCTCGTGTGACCAGTGCAGGGTGGGCGTTTCATCCGTCTTCTCCCCCTGGCTAATACTTGACTTCACGATTACACAAGTTGGTCGACCTCAAATCGTGATTTTTTCGTGCGCAGTTGCCCGACAAACATGACGGAAAGCTCCTCGAACAAGCTGCTAAACGGAGACGCCTGTCACCGTACCTCAAATGGCAAGAAATCGGGTAAAAATGGCTTCGTGAAAAACCAGTGCCTGTTTCAACAGACCCAGAAGTATCGTCGCCCTAGGGAGAAGGTGAGGCCCAACCGTCAACTGATCAATGCTGTGTTTGTTATCACGTCTAGTACAGCTAGCAAAATGTGGAAAAAAACAACGTAATTTGATGTGTTCATCAATGGAAGCTTATTCGTGTCCCACCGCGGCTATGAATTCTCGTTTTGTATACTTGTTTGTGTACAGACAGGCAAAAGTGAGAACTGCAGCCACATGAAGACATCCTAACGTTATTTCACATGGACAGCTGTGTGGATTGTAATTAGTAGTGGTTACATGCGTTACAACAGCACCGCTCTCATTCGACACAATGCTAGCTAACTTATCTAGCGTTAGCTACCCGGATTTTGAATTATTATGTTACATGTGGCATGCTTCAAGATGCTATGTTGTTACTACTTCTGTCTTACAGCTGAGAATCATAACTTTAATGTTAACATTTTTGTCATGTTATTTTTTTTTTTGTTATTCATTTAGTTTTCCACTTCAAGCTACTTAACGGCATACAGGTGCATGCCACCTGATCAGGGAGGATTGTAGTGGTGAGGTGCTTGTAACCTTACACCTTGTTGTTAGTGTGTGTGTGTGTGTGTGTGTGCGTGGGGGGGGGTCTCTGTTTACACTGACACTAGCGTGGAGAATACCAGTATGGCCCCGTTGTGTAAGGTTACTGGAGGAGCTGGCTCTCTGTTTCCCTCCCTGTCTCCTGGGAGAGGAGAAGAGATCTTCTTCCACTTGACACTTTCTGTCTTCAGACTATGAAGGGTGTGGTACCTCCTATGCTGGAATGAAAAGCAGTGGTGGTGTGGAGGGGTGCCTCACTCATGCCTGTTTTTGCAGAGGTTTAGGTTTAGTGGGTCTCCACACACATACATCATACATACATACAGAAATATTGGAATTGAATAGAAACAATACAACACACTAAACACTCATATACATATGCATACACAAATCCCAAACTCTCCCATATTTGAGGCTGTCAAATTCCAGACTGGTGACAACGTTCAGCCGTAATGTCACAGCTGCTGATTTCAACATACATTGGTTTCAGATAATTAGGTCCAGGTGCCATGACTGTCAGACCAATTGGGTTCATATGCATGAATTCTCTTCAACCTGCCAGAAATGAAGGCAGAGCTGAAGAAGCCGTGATATCAGTTATTCCTGTCTAGGGGCCCACCAGTATCGACATTGGTGTCCAATATCAGGCTGATACCATGTTAAAATAGGGTTGGAGTATCAGGGAATTTCTCTGATGTGTGAGCCATGTGAAACATCTTGTAAATCAAAGCATTGGTATTTTTACACATGGAAGGATGTTAGCGAACTCTAATGGAGACAAATTGATTGAGGCCACAAGACAAAAATTATTGAGACATAAGCCTAAACTATTGATTCATATGTTGTTCAGTAAAGGTAATAGACTGACCAGATAAGTACTCTGTATTAGCCAATACTTAAAGGTTAGTAATAGAATATCAATAGCAATATTGAAAAAGTGATATCAGTTCCTCCCTTTCTGATCTGAGCCGGGTGCACCACCCATGGACCTCCTTGCCTCCTCTGGCTATACATTTTAAAGGGCAGCGTTTCTTAAATCGGTGGATCAGGACCTAAAATTGGTTACTGGCCTCTTTCTTTTGAGTTCCCACATGACAAGAATTTAGTGAATAATTGTCTTAAACATAAGGCATCTTTGTCCTGGAGTAACACCACTGGCCAATGAAAGTAGGCAAGGGTGTGGATTTCCGGCAATCTTGTATGGCCAGTGCACCTGGCTCATACTTGACATCACATATTAGTGAAGTTGGGCCACCTCAAATCGTGAATTTTTCATCTGCTCCTCACTATTCCAAAAACAGGCGAAAACTTATGGGGAAGCTGCTTTTAGCACCTACGGACCAAAACATTGGAATAATCTCCCGTTGGATCTGCGGACAGCTACATCAGTTGAAGCCTTTAAACGCTTACTCAAAACACACCTCTTTACCTAAGGATAGTTACTACTTTTTATTGCTTTCTTTATGTATTTATTTAACTCTTTATTTATTATTTTTATTTTAATCTTATTTTTACTTTATTTTTAAATTTGAATCACTTTGTATCTCTTCTATTAATATTTTATTGTATTAGTTTTAATCTTTTACCTTTCTCAACTTTGAATCTGCACACTTTTTATTTGATGTGAAGCACATTGCATTGCATCTTAATGTAAGAAATATGCTATATAAATATAAATAAGTTTGATTTGACAAGACTTTAATCTGGTGGGGGCACAGACAATCATTAAATTTACTCCTGGATCTGGGTCCTGGGCTGAAAAATACATTTTCTTGCATTGAGTTAAAAATGATGCCTATCGAGAGTTTGTAGGAAAAACAGTCAGTTTACAGCCACCAGGTAGAATGTTTTTGAGCAGGCAGGAATAAAAGATTGCACAGCCCCAGCTGAGACGATAATGTCAATAATGGCTCAGTAAAGATGAGCTGTGCTTGGAATATGCAATTAGTAGGAAGAGGACTCACTCACATATTTTATCACCGTTTCAGACATGTACCACATGCAAGCTTTTCTTTCCATTAATTTAATAGGATGTAATGGAATATGATCATCTATTCAGCTACAGAGCAAGACTGTGAGTGTAGGTTTGACGCTAGTCTGGGTGACCGTTGCTATGCCATGCAGCTATAAAAGCTGCGTAAGTTTGACGCAGGCTTGCTCTTTTCAGTTGCTCCTACTCAGCAGGTATAAAAGTTGAGTAAATATGATGTAGACCTATGTTGTGGAAATAAATGGGTCCACTCTGGTTCGTTGTTGTATTTAGTTGCCTTGGTTGACCTCGGGATGTAATGGTTTCTCCAAGTGGTGTGCTTTGAAATGAAAGTGTTTTTGTGCTCAGTAGAAGCTAGGTCTAAGTTTGAGTCAGTACACAAACTACACTGCCTGGTCTGCTAGCGAGTGCAAAACTTGAAGAGCACTCTCTAGGATCTTTTGGGAAAGAGGGACGTGTTTGACCGGCTTTGAACACACACAGGCAAGCACACACACACACACATACATTGCAGTGTTTTACTGTTCTCTTCCACAGATTAGAGAGGCATGACTGGTCACATGTGGTGTGGTTGCTAAGCTGTAGGGCAGAATTTGTAATAAATGAGTTGGTTTTGTAGACAACCAGTGTGCAGTCTAACTTGTAGCAATGCTCTAATTTTTTTTGTCAGTAGTTGATAGGTTCATGACACACAAGGTGAACTGTACCATCATTGAATAGCAATTCTGATATAAGACAAAGTTTATATGGTCATTGGTCCCATAATCCTATATCCTTATTGCTGTTCATAAAGCTTCATGAACTAGGCCGCTGGTTATTTCATGGCCATTTTGCTGCCCATTGGTCCAGCGGGGCTTGAATTAAGGCTCCAGGAATAAAATGCTGATTGTATCCTTTAATAGCTTTCTAACCATCTTGCCAAGAAAAACACCTTTTAACGTCTTTGACAGCGCACACGCTACAAAGATGCAGCCTGCTCTTGGTGCCTATGTTTTTGCTAAGCCTGAGCCTGTCCATCTCTGTTTCTTGACAAGAAGAAAGAGAAACAGAGAGGCTCCAGGCTGCTTGTTGGCTTGGCCTGCTCTGCCTTCTCTCACATTCAAATGGGCTTTCCACTGTGGCAGATTGAATGAGTAAACAGATTTAAAGTGGAGATAAGCCATTACCTTTTAAAGGAGAAATGACCGCCTGTTGGAATGGCTGAAGGCTCACAGATACTGTTTGGTTAAGGCCTAGCTGCAATGTGTCAAAAGCTTTTGTTCTTACCATTCAATCAGTGAGTTGTGAAAACCAGGAAGAGTGACATGAATGACCTCGCCCTGTGCGATTATTGATACTAATGAGCCAGTTTGGCCTCAAGCACCCAGAGGAAATATACATCCAGTGAAGCTAGCCCCAGTTCCTTGCTGATATGCCTCAACAGTAAACCCATGTTAAGTTTTGGAAGAACATTGTTTTCCTTAAATACTCAAAAACTTAAAAACTACTTATTGTAGTTGTACTTATACACCATTGTTTTCTTTTTCTTTGTGTTACACCAGAACCAAAATGTCACATGTAACTCCAGTCTGTACAAGAAGCCCTTTGTGGAATCGTTTGAGGAGACTCCTCTTCTGGTGGCCGTTCTCACCTACATGGGCTACGGCATCCTCACCATCTTCGGTTACCTCAGAGATTTCCTTCGCCACTGGAACATTGAGAAGTGCCACGTGGCCCGGGAGAGAGAGGAGCAGAAGGTACAATAGGCCTAATATTAGGCCTTAGTTGAACACTATGGCTGTTTCAAAACTATTTGAATGCCATGCCATTCAAGGCTTTAATTCAATGATCAAAGGTTCAAGCCTTCACCTCTTTCAGGCAAATCAAGACGTTCTATCCAAAATGACCTTTGGCACATCATCTAGAAGGGAAGCATTCCATTCCCACACGTTATGTATCATTATATGAAAAAATATGCCATCCTCAAAATGTTGCTGTTTTGTAAACAGCCCATATAAATGTTGCTCTTCTCTTCTGTAGGATTTCGTCCCACTCTATCAGGACTTTGAGAACTTTTACACTAGGAACTTGTACATGAGGATCCGAGACAACTGGAACCGGCCCATCTGTAGTGTCCCAGGTGCCAAGATGGACCTGGTAGAGAGAGTTTCACATGACTACAACTGGACCTTCCGGTGAGTTGCTGCAGTGTGTGTGTGTGCACGCTTGTGTGCGCGGTTGTGTGTGCGCTTGTGTGTGCTTGTGAGTATGATTTGTCCGAGGCTGTATGTACGCTAGATTATTTCATCATCAAGCTGTCTATGTGGTTGATTACTATGCTACTCCTACCACTTATGGGAAATAAGTGTGTAGATTTTATTACTGTGTCCTATGTCTAGCTCAGCAGGAAGGTCAGTGTTTTTCACTTAAGGTCATTCAACTATTTCTGATAAGGTTGACGCAAGGCATGATTCACTCAAAACCAGCAGTATCTGTCACATGGCATTGTGTTGTAACAGAAAGACACTGTGCACCATTTATCAAGGAAGACACACAAAAACCTTTACTAAAAGCACAAAGTCTCTAAAATATTTGATATGTATGTTGTGTAATTGAGCTAAAGTTTTGGGCAGTTTTAGGAAGGAATAGAAAGCTGAGAGAGAGATGGTATGACATGCGGCAAAGGTTATCAGCCCATTCTGAACCAAAGATCTTGCAAGCACATTAATCCAATCATCCACTAGGACCCCCTAGGTTTCTGGCGCCTTTAATGCAGTAACATGGAAAATTAATATCATTGACTGTTAGCAATGCTGCTGAATTAGGCCTGTCACGTTTCACAGCACATTCTAACACAACTTATTACACAACCCACTTATTCCAAGGGCACTTTCTTTGATTTAGTAGTGGCTTTTGGATTTTCATGAACCAGTGTTGGACTGTGCTTCTTTCCACTGCTGCCTTTTCAACAATAACTTCCACCACTACTCCAAAGCCTCTGCTCAACAACGAGGAGCTTGTCGATCATTTTAATATCACCTGCTCACATATTCTTGATTTGTCGCTCCTTTTGAAGAACAAAAGTCTAGAAAAAAACAAATGTAGAAAGAGCCTAAAAAACACCATAACTCTAGGGTGCTCTTTTAATATAATTGATCCAGTTGTAAATCCCTCTTTTAGTCACTGCACTGAAGCCTCCCATGGAAAGTGTGAAGAATTGTTAATATTCTTTACCAAAAAAAGAGGATATAAGACAAATGCGAAAATCTGACAGGGACCTATCTGTCTCTGTTGGTAATTCTGTTGTGATGAGCTGTTTTGCCATTTCTTCCCTTGTCCTGGAGGAAATGGTATCTAATATGAAGTCCTCTACCTGTCTCCTACATGTTATCTTTGCAGAGTTCCTTATAGAGGTATTCGAATCAGTGCGAGCATTTTATCTATCCTATTTGTTGTTCCAAAATGTCAATTAAAAATTGGAGGTGATCGGGCCTTTGCCTTCAGGGCTCCTAGACTTTGGAATGACCTGCCTGAGGAGCTCAGGCTAAAACTGTATCATCTTTTAAATCACTTCTTACAACTCACTTTTATAGACTTGCTTTTATGTAATTACTTTTAATTATTTGTTTTTTATTGCATTGTCAGAGGTGCTAATTCTTTCTTTCTCTCTTGTGCGCTCACAGGCACACGGGCAAGGTAGTGAAGGATGTCATCAACATGGGCTCATATAACTACCTCGGCTTTGCTGAGAACACTGGGACGTGTGCCGATGCTGCTATTGAAGCCACTCACAAGTATGGAGTTGGAGTGGGCAGCACTCGCTATGAGATGGGTAAGCAGGAAAAAAAGCTCTGTTCAAGGGGTAGTTCAGGTTTTTAATAAACCTCTATGAATTGTCATATTCTTAGAGTGCTTTTGTTGCAAAAATGGGCTTTCAGTTCATGATTCTTAAAAACATTTAACTGTTCCTTGAAAGGTGCTCCCTCTTTTGTTTGTTTTACTTTCAGGAAAAAAAATGTTTTTGGAACACTACAAGATTGCAGAGTGCAATTTATAGACACTCTGTAAACTACACCATACTTCAGCTTTGAAGTTTCCAAGTCCTTGTCCATTTTAATGCCTAGTGTCCTGTCACCCCTTTTTTGACCTGAGCAGCTATTGTGTAGTGTAGCATATTTTGTCTGTTTATCTTTTGCTAGAGAAAAAAAACTTGAGATAAACAGGTAACTGAGGGTCTCTTTAGTGTATTTACTTTAAGGAAAGGAGACTAACCTCTTGGCATAATTAAACAGGGATAAGAAAATGAATTCATAACTTTTCCCATTAAAAACACATTTCCCATTAAATTATTCTTCAAATTACAGGGCTGTGGCAAGATATTGAAAGTTTATTGAAAGGTTGTTGTTGTTGTCTCCAGGGAACCTAGACATCCACGAGGAGCTGGAGCAGTTGGTTGCCAGGTTTCTGGGTGTCGAGTCATCCATGGCTTTTGGCATGGGCTTCGCGACCAATTCCATGAACATTCCTGCTCTCACCGGGAAGGTATGGAATTTCCTTCTCTTTTTTTTTTCTTTTTTTTAGTCATTCGTGAAACACCCTACTCCTTTTAATTATCCTGCTCTTTACGTAGATGGTACTATTGTAACCAAAATTATCCTTATGCCCGTAATCCTTACCTGGTGTCGTAACATTTTTATTGTAAAGTAAATATCAGCATGCTCCTATGTGAGGTGAAAACAAGTTATGTTCTGCCCTTGAAAAGTTCAGACTGTTCCACAACACACTAGTTTCCGCCCCGTGTTGCCAAAGTATTCTGAATGCAGGGGCTAGTGAATGGTAAATGCTCAGCCACTCTTGCTCTAAGACCTCACTTCCTCTTCTCTTCCATACCCGAGGCCTCTTAAGTAGTGTTTGAAGAGGAAGTAGAAATGTTTAGAACAGTTTCAGTCACTTCCCTTGTCAGTTCCCTTGTCAGTTGAGGTAATACATTTTTAACTATGCCTGTCACTTCTCTGCTAGCTCACATCTTCACATCATGGCATAATTACGTGTTGTGTAACACACTCAATCATTCATTGACCAGAGGAAATGGTGTGTCCTGTGGAAAAGTTTGGCCGTGTTGAGTGTCAGGAGGTGGATAAGGTGTAAGCATTTGTACCGACGTTTCTCCTCATTAAGTGGATGGCTGAACATATTAATGATTTGATTTGAAAAAGGCGTATTTTGGAAATAAAGTTACCATAAAACCTCATTTACCTCAGACTGCTGAAGCAGCCAGTCTACCGAAGAAGTTTAATGACCAAATAATGCAGTGATTTGTAAGTAGCGTACAGGGAACTGTAAATTAGATTGGAGACAGCAGATTTGGGATGGAATTTCTAAACATTAACATGCATGGAGACTTCTGTTCTTTTACTTGGTTACTCAAGTAACCTGGGTTTGGGTGTAAGTGTCATAACTCGGCCAGGTAAACTCGTACTCTGATTATGAGCCTGGTTATAACACCTTAACCCAAGTATGGCCAATAGCAGGAATACTCCATGCATGCAAATGTAACTAGGTGTTCCAGACATTTAATTCTATGGGGGAAAAACATATTCCATCCTTAGTGCAGTTTATTAAATCCTTAGAGCAGTTAGTTAAATGCTTAGGTGTTGCTTGTCAGCACAGCACACAAGAAGGCTATTAACTTAAGTATTGTTCTGTGATATGCTTCACATTCAGCAATGAATAGTGTTTGTGTTTCCTGCTCTTCTAACTTTGAAATGGAGATCAGAATCACTGAATTATGAAGATCTTCTGCACACTTACATCTATACAATTTACTGTTATTAGGCCAAGCTTTCGGTCTTTTCTGACTTTTATCAGCGCATACAAGGTCAATAAATTCTACCTGAATAGTTGAAAAGAACATGTTTTTTGTACGTTATTCCAGGGCTGTCTTATCCTGAGTGATGAACTGAATCATGCATCCCTGGTGCTGGGTGCTCGCCTGTCTGGATCCACCATTCGGGTTTTCAAACACAACAGTGAGTAACCTCCACTAACTAGCACATTACATAAGAACAATTGCATAAAATTGTTAACTTAACTTTCTGCACACCCAAAGCATGCAGTAACATAAAACACAGAGGTTGGAGTGACTAATGACTAAACTAGTGACTAAATGGATCTCTTTATTACTCTTGAAAACTCACAGACAATAGTAATGCTGCCCTAAAAGTTTTCAGCTGCCTTACCCAAGAGAAAAGCAAATACCTTTAACAAGGGTGTGTATGCTGCAAGTTGCTTCACTCAATGCAAAATTGTCATGACACATTTTGTTTACTATACACGTTCACACAGTAATGGGTGTGGTGTGACTGTCTGTTTAGCACAGACACTCCAAAGGGCCGTGATCATAAAATATTTACTCATTCATTGATCAAAGAATGCTCTCATGTTACTTTAGAGGATTAAGATCTAGTCTTTGACAATAAAAGCCTGTTCTGTTGAGATCAAAAGTGACCTCCTCTCTGTCTTTTCTATGTCTTTTTTTTTTGTTAATGAACATACAACTAAAGGCAAATTATCTCTAACCCTGTGCTGTGTATGTAGATATGCAAAGTCTGGAGAAGCTGCTGAGAGATGCCATTGTCCATGGGCAGCCAAGAACCCACCGGCCCTGGAAGAAAATCCTCATTGTAGTGGAAGGTATATACAGGTATGCATTAATTACACACAAACATAGATATGTGATTAATGTCTGTGCATATATACAGTACCAGTCAAAGGTACCAGTACAAACCTGTTTTTTCATAATTATCTATGCTTTAAACTGTATAAAATTGTCCATAAACACTTTATTTCATTATGTGATACATGTACTCATGTAAGCAGATAATCATAAGTGATTTGCATTCAAAAATGTTATTTTTACATGAAAATAGAAATCTCGTAACTAACATGTTACCTAATCAACCTTTTGTCACCAATTATTTCCTAACAGCTGAGGGTCTATGTTTACTGTAAATATAGGTAGCGTAGGCACAAGTTTGTCATTCCTGAATGAAAGGGAGCAGAAAGTGGCAAAATACGCTCAGTTAAGCAAAGACATAAGACAGTCTGTAATTACTTCAGAAATCAAGGTCAATAATTAAGACGAATCGCAAGGGCTTTGCAAGTGTCTGTAACTACTGTGGCCAAGACCATCAAACAATTTGAAGAAACTGACAATATGGTGGACTGCTCGCATTGCTAATATGGAACTGGACCGCAGTGTTCAGTGTCCCCCCCCCCCC
>OOFE01031577.1:18998-36022 GCA_900323365.1 Monocentris japonica | reverse complement strand
TCTATAGTCTGGAGCAGGTTACCTGGAAGCGCAGGTCCTGGCTGGCATCGTACCAACTACGGCAGACCAACGAGGCTTCCTTCCTGTCTGGCGCGTGGAGAAAACTCAGGATGTAAACGATGATCTGGAGCGAGGGGCGGAAATACAATATTAGATCACATTATATAAGATTAAGATGAGTCGGGAGTCAATTGTTCCCAGGAGAGAAAACTCCACCCCAGGGTTATGTATACACTAAGTACATTGCTCAGTGGTGCATGGTTATTGCTCTCTTGTTGCATGAGCAGGAAATTACATCAAGTCAAATATAGTGAATGAATGACATGTTGTTTACTTATTGGGTCAGACTACGTGTTGCGTTCAAATGATGTTCAAACCCTCGTTTGAGCAATCTGTGATGTTCAATGCCTTTTGTGATGAAGTGTTCTTATTGACTTTTCTTTTCCACTTCTATTTCCGTTGTCGCTTTCAGCCATGGGTTATAAGTGTAGGTGGAGAGAGCAATAGTGATAACGATAGCATAGTAAGAGCAAGAGAACAAGAGTTTTACCAGTCGAGAAAAAGTCACCTCCCCTTACTCAAAATGCAGCATGCCTTGTGCCTGCAATGCATTATGGTCTATTAAAGCTCCTGTCAGTGGAGAAATGTATATCTCTGCCTCGTCTAGGATGGATTTCTCCCTGTTTACCACTGATGTTTTAGATAGCTGAAACATTTCCTGCAACCAAAACTCATTGTAGCTGTGCTGGAACAGGCCAGTTATCCAGAGAATATGAAAAAAATACATCGCCAAACAACAAAAAGGGCCTGGCATGCTGTTCAGCATCGTTTAAGTGTTTTTCCGTTGAGTAACCTGTCTGGAAGATAATGTTTGAAGACATTATAATAACTCCTCTGGGATGCTAACAGAATGCAAAATGAGCATGAAAAAACAGAACATGAGACATGAGATAATAATACAACATGACATAAATAAAATAATAAAATATATAAATAAAAACAATTTGCTGTGTAGTGGTATAAAGTGTAAAATGACCTTTGCAGGGTGGGTGGGTGTGTGTGTGTGTGTGTGAGTGTGTGTATATCAAATAAGGCATGTATGTGTTTTGGAAAGCAGCGAGGTGTTGAGCAGTCTCACAGCCTGGGGGAAGAAGCTGTTTCACATCCTGGTGGTGCTGGCTTTTCTGCTACGGTACCTCCTGCCAGACGGCAGGGACTCAAAGAATCTGTGAGAGCAGTGGGAAGAGTCCCTCAGGCATACTTGAGGGAGGAGTTACCAAGTTATCTACTCCTCATCTGTAAGACAGCATGGTGGGTACTTGATGCTAATGGCACAATAATTGGTGGCTGATATTACTCAACAAACCTACGACAACAAGCCACAGCCCAAATTTACCAGTTTACTAGCTTTTGACTGCTAGGTGGCCAAGCTTAAAGTAAAACTTCCTCCTAGAGTGATACAATGTTATCGTGCAGGATTCATACATTATCAAGTTGAAGCAATAGGCTACAGATTTGGGGCATTGGTTGCCCAGAGGCTACAGATGCTGGTTTGTGACTGAAAGGACACCCCACACCAGCTGGGAAAATGTAGGTGGGGAAAATTAAGTGAGTAACACTCTCATCGACTTGCCCTTGAACAAAGCACCTGACCCCATTGCTGCAGTGGGGCTGTTCAGAGGTCACCCCTAGGTGTGGATGTGTACAACTATATGGCTGTATATACACAAAGCTTAAAAACTGTCTTAAAGCTTAAAGACAGAAAAATCAATAAGGCGAATTCTTTAATCTGTGTTATCTGATCATGTTACTGACTTGCTAACAACCAAGCAGCCAATCCCAAATAGTAAACTAACACCACTCTGAACCAGTGCTCACCTCAAGTGGCAGCTCAGGCGTCTCCGCAGCAGGATCCTCCCCGTCGCTGTCTCCCATGTCAGCTTGGTTAGAAAACTGAGTTCCGGTCTTTGGCAAGCATCACAAGCTGACCAATTAATCCACTGGCTAGCTAGCAGCAAGAGCACTTACAGGCTGTGGAACTGAGCTAACGTTAGCGCTACAGCTAACAGTTGGTCACTGATGGGAAGCTGTACAGCCCTTATTCACGGTTACAGTCTCAAAGGGCTTCACAGCAGCCACATTATCAAAACAATAAACGGCAACACACCGAACCTTGGACCCTCGCAGGCGACAAGGAAAAACCTCCCACGAAACCTTTTAAACGTCTCATCCGTAAAACGACTCGTCTTGAGTCAACATCATCACTTCTATGCAGGGCGGTTCACTAACTATTGAAATTTACCGTTTCAGACAAATGACAACCAACGTTGCTGACAACCAGCTGTCATCATATTTAGCGGGATCAGCTAACCGGGAAAACAAACACGCACACGCTCAGACGATATAGGGGGCGGAGGATTGTGGGAAAGGAAGGTCTCTTCCTCATATTCTCCCTAGCATGCTCCTCCTTCCTCCTTGGTGCAGCTATCATAAACTTCCTATTTTTCTTTTTACGGCGGTACACAAACCTCCCAGATTAAGCCCAAATTCCCCAGCATTTGATTAGTAGTAACTTTCTACCAAAGGCATTAGATTTTCTTTCCTAAAATCACTGGAAAATCATTGGGTTTTCTCAATCACTGGATGTGTTTGCCATGTAAAACAAAGGGTACAAAAAGGATTAAGTGTTGAAAAACGTTTTATTTGAACAAAATCCATAAAAGACAGGGCTACAGAGACACCAGTGACAATAAAAGTAAGGTTAAGGGCATCATTGTACAGACATAGTTTTGTTTGTAAATCTGTCTATAATCCCTCTCCTCTCTCTCCACACACAGACACTCTGTCTCTCTCTCTCGCGCGCGCACACACACACACACACACACAACCAAAACGACACAACATTCATATTCCTATCTACAGATTGTCTGGCAGTATGAGTAGCTGGTTGAAATAGCCCATTTTCTGAGGTTGTATCAATAAGCATCTATACAGAAATGATAATTCACACATTCTCACACGTTTTATAAACTGATTTAAAACTCACAAAAACATATTCTGCATTTTTAGAATGCACATACATTTTCTGACACTGCAAAGCAGCACAATAATTTTAGATTACATAGGAAAATGAAAATTCCATTAGTCTAAACACCAAAAAACTATTTACATTACTGTACAAATCTTATCAAACATACAGCAAAACGTATATGAACATAAAAACATACACTGTACATGTCAAATGTGTAAATCAAAGGTATGAAATGTATTCTTAGTGATTACTGATTTACACTGGGATGCCATCTATTTTACAATGTAAGGTCCAGCATTGAGGTAATAAAAAGCTAGGTGACATTGGAGCTGTTTGCTAAATATAGATTTATGACCCCAATTTAAGGTAGACTGAAAATCTATGTCAATCAATGTGGGTGACCTAATGTTTTAGTGATCATATTCAGAATAACTTTAACTACAGTATTACTATACTGCTTTTCAAAGGAACCACATGGAAAACATCATCAGTTCAAGCCACATACACCAACACAACTCAAAGGTAAATGTCAGAAATATAAGGCAAATTATACCATCAAGTTTACAAAAAGAATATATAAACATTTAGTATACAACAACAGCAAAAACATTTTCTCATTTTGTTGGTTGTAGAAAGTAGAACTCCAACATTTAGACAGTACTGGAGACATCAGTTACTGATATGGCTTAGCTGTGCCAACCCATGCAGAATTCACACTCTTCCCCTTCACCTTAGCTACACTGAATTCAAATGGAGGTGAACTGTAAATTTAATGTAGCTCATGTAAAATAAGTTTAAATTGTGAATGGGTCACCAGGCAAGGAATGGCTTGCTCCTAGAGTAGATATACAAATAATGAAATGAACAATGAACACAATGGCTTGGGGAGAATCTGGACACACACACACAAAAACATGCACATACTGTATATATACATACAGACACACTAACGTTGCGTTCAAGGCCGTTCCATAGCATTTTTCCGAGTAGCTACTGCCAGCATAATGCAGCATAAGCATACTGATGTGTATCATTGTTTAATTATCCATTTCCTTCCCTGTGATTAGAAACACAGGCCAATCAGTACCTTGGGAAGAGGCAGTGACTAAAAGACACAGTAACTGCCTGCAGCTTGAGAAGTACATTACAAGTGCACTGCATAGGGGTCAAATGGACACCATGAGAACGACAGAGTGGATACGTGCAATATGGATAAAAATGGAATACCACCACAAGGTTTTGTTAGGATTTTCTTAGGATTTAGGAAATTTACCAAAAAAATTAGCAGATCAGGTTGACAATAAGACACGTTTCTCCGGATCACAAAAAAATCGGGGCCAACGCTCTAGTTATGTAATTAGCTCAATGAATCTGTGCCCTGTACCCTGTAAGTCTGTGTGAGTACAGCCGATAAATCAAATTACTTTTTAATCCATGGCTCTGGGTATATCAACGACCAAGTGAAGACATGGGTCAGATTGTAGCGCAAACCTCTGCAAATACAGTACAGCAGGGTGAAGTCCTGAGTCTGAGCCCGGAGTCTTCTGCTCTTTTCTCCCTCGTGTCAGGTTTCATTGTCACGTCTGCATTTACACTTTCATCCTTTCCATGGCTCCTCTTCTGTTTTTCTGTCTTTCTATCACCCATCATCCCTCTCTCACAAGTTATTTCTACTAAGCATGGTTTTATCCCTCCTTCCCCCCTTTTCATTTCCCTAATCATTCCTCTTTGATTACCCTGCTCCAACCTCCTTCCTGTCCTCCGAGGAGTTCTGATTAAGCTCCTCAAAGCCTCCGCTTTTCTTTTATTTCTCCTCTTCCTCTTCTTTCTCTTTCCTCTTCTTGTCCTCCTTCTTTGTTTCTCACTCTTTTCATTGAAGTTCAGGTATAGAGAAGCAAGGCTTATTTTTCCTGTCCTCACCTTCCTTCTTTCTCTCTGTACTTTCCCTCATTTCTATCCTTTCTATCCTTCCTTCCCTTCCATCCCCTTCCTCCCTCCTCCACCCATTCTCCATCCCTCGACTTCTACAGAATCATCAAAACTTCTTCTTTTCTTTCCTCTTCCCTCCTTCTCTTCCCTCCTCTTCCTTGCCTGCCTCCTTTCCTTGGTCCATGGCAGGCATCTCCTCTCTGTCACCATGGCAACGTGATGCAGAGCGAGGCATCACAGAGCTGTTGTAGCACCGGGATGCAGAGCGAAGCGTTGTGGAGCTGGCTGAGGTGGGCGAAGGCGCGTCCATCTCTCCATCAGGTCCGGAGCTGGAGGCGGGTGATGGAGGAGGGAGGGAAGAGGAGATGGAGGGCTGGGGGAGGAGAGGAGAGGAGAGGAGAGGAGAGGTTGAGCATGTGCACGCTTATTCATTTGATGGCTCAGTATTGGTTGGTTGGATGGTTCAAACTTTGTGTCTGTTCACCTGTAATGAGATACTGGACTTGTTGGTCTTTTCTTTCATCTTAGCCAGGGCTCCTTTAAGTCCAGAGGATTTCTCTGTCATCTGCAGGGCTGCTCTCAGCAGTTTGGGGGTCTCAGCCCTGGCAAGGGCCGTCTGGGCCTGGGTGGGTTCCTTGGCCTCTTCTTTGGGCTCAGGTTTCTTACCCTTAGTCAGCATCTTCCTGTGGTTGGAGGCAATCGGTAATATCAGACTCAGAAACAGTAAACTCTCAAAAACACTTCACACTTCTCTCTCTCTGTCTTTCTCTCACCTGGCCTTCTTGCGGAGTAATTTCTGAGACTCGGGGTAGTGGACCAGGATCTCATTCAGGTCTTTCTTGTCCAAGATAAAGAGATTGGCAAAGCCATGAGCAATCACATTGGCTGTACGCCTGTTACCCCCGCCCACTGCAAGCAAACTGCCAACCAGAGAATGGAGAATAACAACATTTTAGTACCATTAGGCTCAACTTCAGTGAAATACATAACAAGCTACGGGTAAGATTTAGAAATAATTCCCATAACCCACACAAACTTTAAGACATGGCAATCTGACAGCATTTTTCTATCCCCGATGTCGGAGATTTCGCTAGGATAGCAACCTGGAGCCTAAGTTTCACGAATGTTCAAGAAATCTTAGCCTAAAAATGTACTCTGAGTACTGTATATGTGGTGTTAAAGCAAATTGTTTCACTCTGTATCACCTTCAAAAACCTGCTCACCTGATCTCTCCAAAGACTGATCCTGCTCTGAGTGTGACAAACACGGTCTTCCCATCAGGACCTCCAACCACCTGCACCTCCCCTGCTTTGATGATGTACATCTCCCGACCCACCTCCCCCTGATTGATAGACAGAGGACGAGAGTAAAAGAAATAAAAGGGACAGAAAGAGACTAAAGTTGCAATAGACAGTTGCATCCAATAAACACCACTCCACACACACCCACACGCAAATGCACATATACCTTTTTGCAGACATAATCCCCCGGCAGGTAGACAACAGAGTGTAGACTTTTCAGCATGTCAAAAATCATCTGTCTGTCACAACCCTGGCGGAGACAGAGAAATAAGAAAGTAGTGTTTCTAATGGAATACTGTCAGTCAAGATCCATAGGTCTGTTTCTGCTGGATCCCTACGAGGAAAATGTGCTAGTATGTTTCAACAAACTAAAAAACTAAATTCACTCAATTCAGGTACTGGCTGAAAAAAACGTTTGACCCTCTGTAATGGATCTCAGTGGTTTGCAATTTCATTTAAAGTATACATTTGCCACTTACCTGATCTATTGCTACTACTCAAAAGATGCCTACCTGAAAAAGAGGGACTTTGCTGACAATGGAGTAGTTGACGTCTATAGCAATGTCCAGACGCATTTTATCGGGCAACTGAGTCAGCAGCTCCTGTTCATCTGGATGGCAGACACAGTAAGAGGTATGAGGGAGGAAGTCAGATTACACAGTATAGTCACACACACACACACACACACATTACGTTCCTCTTACCCAGCATGCCTTGTGATTGCCAGGTGTAGTTGTACCAGGTTTTGACACGGTTCTGGACGTCTTTGGAAATGCGGTAGGAGGCCATGTATTTAATAGTGCTGTCCACACAGGCCCGGTAGTAGGTTTGGCCTGCTGTGGCTGCACCAACCACATCACGCATCTGAGTGATAAATGGGCAAAATCATGAAATCTAGAGGGATATTTTCTTCATTTTACATATTGCTTGCTCTTTTCCATGGCAAGGAGGCCACTGTGAATCTGGTACAGCCTGAAATGACTAGTAGAGTAACATAACCCACTGGAGCTACCGATACTAAAAATGTATGCACTCATGAAACTGTGAAGCACTTTGGACAAAAATATCCTCAATAGGCTAACTCACCTGGCCAATCATGATGGAGAAGGCAAAGACTCCAACAAAGTAGTTGATGAGTTGAAAGACAATCTCAAACAGGGTGGTGGGGTCTGGCAGACCCCCAATGGTGATCAGGGTCTTCACCGCAAAGTAGTAACAGCGAATGTAACTGGACCGTCAGGAAGAGAGCACATTGATGAGTAGTACCAGAAAGGCAGACATAACAGGGGAAAAAACCATACCTTAGTCTAAGTGATTTAGTCTAGTATTTAGTAGATTTTATATTTAGTCCTAAAATCTTGTTTTTCTTAAAACAAGGAAAACAAGCGACCAATGGGCTGAGCTGAGTAGTTTCACCTGTTTTGAGAATTTTCTTGAAGCATCTTATACTTGAAATAACTCTCTCTCTAAGTCAGATCACTCCACTAGTATCAAGATAATGTCTCTTGATTCAAACAAAAGTGATTCAATGGAAACAAGTGGAATTATCTCACTTATTTAAGAAAAATATTGAACTTTTCTCAAGAATCCATACTAGACTAAATGACTAAGATGGCTTGCTAATATGTTTTTCAGTGCTGTCACCAATCTGGAAACCTGAAACCCTCCCCTCAATCTTGCGTGTGTGTGTGCCTTACCAACCTGTTGCCCTTGCCATCATAGACCCACTTAGTGGATCCCAGTCCTTCATAGGCTGAGCCCCAGTAGAAGAGGCAGGCGTTACAGTGGAGACAGTAAAGAAGATAGGTGGTGGTACGGATCACTCTGAGAGGAAGGGCGGGCATTGAGACAGACAGAAACATGAAGAGGAAATACAGAGATCAGGAGGATAGAATTCTTCTCAGTATTGTAATGTAATTTAAAGGGTGCACAGAAAGGGACAGTACTCAAAATACAGCAAGATACCATCAGGTACCATCTCACCTGTAGACGTAGGCTTTGGTCAGAATGGCCTCTAGACGCTCGTTGAACTCAAAGAAGGAATTGATCTGGAGAGGCATTGGAAACACAGAGAAACGTGAAGGATTTTGATACAATTGCTAAAAAAGAGCAACAATAAAACGAGAGCATAGTATCAACTAACGTATCCTGGGTAAATAAAGGTTATTCAAATCTACAGAATATACAGTACTTCTCTACACACCACGGTTGGTTAAATCAAGAACCAAGTTGAGTATTTGAGAATGGTTTAATAAAAACTATCCATTATCTCATTCGCTACTTCAAATACCAGGAAGGTAATCTTTATTTACAACAAATACACAGTGATAGAGCCTCACCTTTAGGAGTCTGGGGAAGCGGAGAAGAGGGTTGATGCCAGTTTTGAAGTAGAACAGCTCCAGGGGAACAAGACTGGCTACATCAAACTGCGAAATAGAAAGGCACAACCACACCCTGACTTATCGATTACTTGACCGATTGATCGATTGATATGTGAAGCACAGGCAAGCAGATTCTTATGAACTTTCTGATCACTGGTCAGTGCTATTCTACCAAACATGTTTGAAACGCAAGTCTTACCTTGAAGCGTGTTGTTTTCATGTAATTTTTTCTCATCTCTTTTTTGTCGCACTGTAATGAAAACAAAAGAACTGCAGACGTTAACAACGAGCCAGGTAGGTTGCTTTCTGTCTCCTCAACTTTACATTTTCAGAGACAGACAACTCTTGTAGTAACCTTGATATACCACAGCATGCTTATATAATATAATGGTCATAATATAATGTCACCTGACTGTGCACTGGTAAAGTGATTCATTCTTTTATTTCAATGTAGTGTGAAATTCTCAGTGATACTATTTAACAGATTGTTTAACTGCACTGTTGCTTCACCCCCACAGAGGAATTCTTTAGAAAATCAGCGAAGGGATAAAGAGTACAGTAACTGAAATATATTAGTAGCAGATAAAAATGGCTGCTTTCACTCTTGGTCAGCCTATAATCAATGTGACTTTGACCCAGTGAGTGTCTCTGGAGCTTTCAGCAGCCTTGCCCACTGACAGATACATTTCTGTGATTCCAGATTTCTGCCATGCGATGGCGCTCAGTTCATGGCTACCATTGTGCCACTCACCACTATGTCCCCTCCACGAACAAACTGGAGGCGCGGCTGGAAGATGGTGATGTCCAGGATGTAAACGAGGTCACACAGGTAGTCGGTCAGCAGCCAGTAGTAAATATTGTCTGGTGTCTGGTAGGGGAAGGCCCAGCGCACTGGGATGAACCACACATTCCAGTTCCACGCCAGAGTGACCAAAAACATCCACAGCACGTACATTAGGTCTGGGGAGAGAGAGAGAGGGAGAGATGTTACTATGAGGTCTGGAGAGAAGCAGAGATAAAGACAGTAACTATTAAACTGCAGAGTCAGGGTCAGCCACACATTCCAGAAGGATCCACCCATTCCGATAAACATGGTATAAAAAGAGGAAAGAACAAATACGATGCACAGGATGGCTGGAAGAAGGGAATAATAAATCAGCAGGAGAGCTCACAAGCCAATGGCAAACATTTCTTAGCCTGGGCCAATGCAGAATTGTGATTAGGTGGGTCTTAAGGGAGAAAGTAAGTAAAGAAAGAAAGTAACCTCAAAGTAAGGGGAAGCAGAGAAAAAGGACAGTGATTACGGTGGTTAGGAGGGAATAGGCAGCAGTCTGTGCAATGGAACAGGATAGTACAGTAGACTCTCCTTTACCCCAACCTCACATCCCTAAACCATCAATCTACTGAACAGGCATAAATGCAGTGAGGCAAAAAAAAAAAAGATTCTTGATTGTGTGTGGGCTCAGTGTTTAATTTCTTTGCTGTTGAAAAGCGTTAAACAGCAGAGTAGACGACTGTTTCTCAAGTGTGAGTTGGGGCCCAAAATTTTATTGAAAAGATATTCTGTCAGCATCCAAGGCAAACAGTAATTTAGATGGGGAAATATTATGTTATTTCATGAATTGTGTCGGGACTTTATGGCTGATAGCTGTAAAATTCTAATAATTGTAATAATTCTCTCACATGGCATCTATTTCTGAGTGGCTTGGGTAGACAAGATTCTACTGTACAGTATGACAGGCGGTATTGGGGTGGAGCAGGCGGGCTGGGTTCTCACTGGTGAAAGGGTCGATGCTGGCTGGGAAGCGGTAGTGCATACAGGCTCGTATCCACCGAGGAGTTTTCACCTTGCAGCAGCATCTAGACTGCTCCTCCTCTGCCTCCCTCTCCCCTCCCGCTCCTTCTCCTGAGGGACCTGCTTGCGGCTCCCTCTCACCCTCTTTCGCCCCCTCTTGCTGAGTTCCAGGGGCAGGGGGTGGAGCTGAGGTCTGAGGAGGAGCTAAAGACAGGTGAGAGGGGAGGTCGAAGGTCAGAACAGGTGAAAGCGAGAGATCAAAAACGTACAGCCCCAGATTCACTAAAGGTTTTGCGCAGGAAAGAGTGCACACTATTTTACCAGAAGGTAAAAACGAGTGATTCCTAGTACAAGGATTGTGCTAAGGCTCATACTCACCTGTCGTTCTCTAATAGGAACTGCAATAGAACCCAATTCTGAAGGAGTGGAACGCTACACAAATGCCTATTGCAAACACTTTTTGTATTACCAACTACTCATTGGCTGCCAAAGATATGGCTACGTGGAGTGCGTAGGCTACAACGGGACACAACTAATACATGTACCTGGCTGGTAGTGTCTTACTCTCTGAGGGATATAGGCTGGAGGATGTACTGCCACACTAGGGAGGATAAATAGCTGAAAACAGGCTTGACCAAAAGATTCTTAACATTAAGATCATCTTTGCCAGTGACTCCCTGTATAAAGGCATAAGAATGATCTTAGTATTATGATGCTTTTGTGAGGCCAGGCCATACACTGAGGGAGAAATGATGGACACTGGTGGGATACAGGAAGAGAGGTGGGAAGCAGGGACAGAAGCTACCGCTGCTTCTACTCACCTGTGTGTGACTGTCAGTTTCAGGTAGGGTGTGGCTTTTTGTGCGATTGCTGTAGGACAATCCAAGGTGTTTGCGTGACTTTAATGAGTGGGCGTTTCCTGGTGTGGTGGGCGTGGCTGAGTGTTCTAACCTGGAAATAAAATATACTATAACCACTGGCAACAGCTGCTACTATCTAGGCTATCTACTTCTATACAGTTGACAACTCCTTTATTCTGTCATCTTGTCTGCTTCGGGTTTTCTATGTCACTCTTAGCAGTGATGGCCAGCTCAGTGTGTGTGTGTGTGTGTGCGTGTGTGTGTGGTGTGTGCTAGAGAGAGACTCTTACTCACAGGTGACAATGCTGTCTTCATCTGAGCTGTCAGGGTCAATGAGTTTCTCCTTGGCCTTCTCTGTCCGCTCCTTGAACATCTTGACCAGCTCTTGAAGACGTTCGTTGACCACTGTGCTGGTCTGACTGGCTGAAGATGCCGGGCGTTCTTTCAGACTTTCAACAACAAGTCAGTAACAACTTTAGACGATGCTGTCTGTAGAGGCTGAAATGCTTTTAAAAACCTGACACTTAAAATCTGTACAGCGACTCTTAAGTATTCTACATTATATCTCCATATCAGAAGTATCAAAAGTATTCCAACTATTCATATTTTGTTTAACCTCTATTGTGTGTGTGTGTGTGTGTGTGTGTGTGCTGTACTCACACGTCATCTGTGCTGTGGAGGCTGGACTGACTGGGCCAGGCTCTGACGGGTATGCCTCCTTCATCATCATCATCCTCACTCTGAGAATGCAGCCTCTTACTGTCAAGGTGAAGGATACACAGCAACACCATTAACTTTAAGACACTACTGGATTGTTCAGATTTTATTGCCTTTTTCAGCCATAGAGATGTCTTACATAGCTGCTGCTTTCTGTCACATTGACAATACAACAGCTAGTGTAACACAGAAACTGAAAACTAACATTCACTGTGATGTGATGTTACTGTAAATGTGCGTAATGATGATGGATATGTGTGAATGTTGAAGGGAACTACAGAACTACAAGCTTCTCATACAGACGAGGACAAATTTTTTGGTACCCTTACAGCTCATTGAAACAATGCTTCAGCAATTTTCTCATGTATACCTGCATACCTTTGGTATGTCATAGAGGAAGCAAAGAAACTGTGAAAAGAGATAAATGATTGCTCATTCTACAAAGATATTCTAAAATGGTCCGGACAGATTTGTTGGTACCCCTTAAGTAGTATCACACGTTTTCAATCCTATAATCAGTCATGGAGAAAAGTAGTCACTCTGCTGTTTGGTATCATCGTGTGCACCACACTGAGCATGAACCAGGGAAAGCAAAGGAGAGAATTGTCTGAGGAGATCAGAAAGAAAATTATAGACAAGCATGTTAAAGGTAAAGGCTCATCTCTAAGCAGCTTGATGTTCCCACGACTACAGTTACCGCGACAAATATTATTAAGAAGTTTAAGGTCCATGGGACTGTAGCCAACCTCCCTGGACGCGGCTGCAAGAGGAAAATGACCCCAGATTGAACAGAAGGATAGTGCGAATGGTAGAAAAAGAGCCAAGGACAACTTCCAAAGAGGTACAAGCTGAACTTCAAGGTCAAGGTACATCAGTGTCTGATCGCACCATCCGTCGCTTTTTCAGCAACAGTGAGCTCAATGAAAGTCACATCAGCTCTATGTTCACAGACGAAAAAATGAAGCTTTCAAAGAAAGGAACACCATACCTACTGTGAAGCATGGAGGAGGCTCGGTTATGTTTTGGGGCTGCTTTGCTGCGTCTGGCATGGGACTATCAAGGCATTCTGGAGCGAAACGTACTGCCCAGTGTCAGAAAGCTCTGTCTCAGTCGCAGGTCATGGGTCCTCCGACAGGATAATGACCAAAAACACACAGCTGAAAGCACCCATGAATGGATAAGAACAAAACATTGGACTATTCTGAAGTGGCCTTCTATGAGCCTTGATCTGAATCCTATCAAACATCTATGGAAAGAGCTGAAACATGCAGTCTGGAAAAAGCACCCTTCAAACCTGAGACAGCTAGAGCAGTTTGCTCAGGACCAAGAGTGGGCCAAACTACCTGTTGACAGGTGCAGAAGTCTCACTAAGAGCTACAGAAATTGCTTGATTGCAGTGATTGCCTCTAAAGGTTGTGCAACAAAATATTAGGCTAAGGGTCCCATCATTTTTGTCCATGCCATTTTCATTTGTTTTATTATTTCAAATATTCTGTTGAATCAAAAATCAAAAGCAAAGTCTGATTTTTATTAAATATGGAGTGAGCAATGATGGATGCCAATTACTTTTGTCAGTTTCAAGTTATTTCAGAGAAAATTGTGGGTTCTTCTTTTTTCGTGCAAGGGCACCAGCAAATTTGTCCACGTCTGTATAAGACTGAGTTACTGAATGGGGTAACTCAGAGTAATGATAAAATGGGTCTCTGAGTTTTCCAGGATAAATGAAAGCAACACCCTGCTACCTGCTTCCATGCTCCCTCAAATCACCCCTTCTATTAGTGTGAGATTGTGGGATGATAATGGCGACTTCAAAGATTGACAAAGGGATACAGTGGTTGAATCCTAACTGAGACAACACTGAAATTGATAATTTAATGGGTGAGTGAAGCCTTGACAAAACGGATTGAGCAATGCACAGATTGATGACTAATGATTGATGAAATATGGATTGGGGAACACACTGTAAGGATGGAGACAGATGGATACTGGATGAGGTTATATCTAATTTTGATAGAATATCTTACATCTTCGTCCAGATAGTCCTACGATTCCTTCCACTACTGACGTAGATGGCCAGGCCAGGGTTTGAAGTGTGTGTGTGTGTGTGTAAAAATTAAAGCACGACAGAGAGAGAGAGAGAGAGAGCGTTTGTGTGTGGTGTATGTGTGAGTGAAAGGATGATGTAAGTCCAAGAAACAGATAACAAGGGAGAGAGAGAGCACACTTGAGAGGGTAAATCACCTACAGTATTCTACAAGTAGGTGACACAGTGCCGAGATCATCACAAATCTGTTTATTGAGATTTACTATGCTATAACATCCATATAGTAGTTAAAAGTACATAAATCAATAAAAGCCATGCAAAAACCAGCAGCACCACCACTCAGTAGTACACAAAGTACATTACAACAGAACAGCACAACACAACAACACAAAACAACACAAACTAAGAAACACTCTTTCCTGAATCATTTCAGGTCTACAATGATTCATACATACATACAACAGTGTTCTGTGTTCTGCAGAAACCTCATCTTCTGTTTTCATGACCTATTTCATGACCCCGGGACTAGGTCGCACCATTGTTAGTTAAATGCAAATGTAAAAAACACATCAGTGGCAAAAGAAAATCAGTTTCCCTGAAAGGTTGACTTTTTGCATTTACAGGGTTTCTGCAGGACACTGAAAAATACGATCCAGATGCCCAGATGAAACCCAACTCTGGACTGTACAACAAAAAGACAGTAGAGGGCAGTAGAAGCCATGTTCAGACAGGACTAAACAAATGAAAACATTAAAAGCGTTTCATTCCAAAATGATGATTCCAAAATGTTATTACCTTAAAACCTTGAAAAAAAAAAAACAAGTCTTTCAGTGAAATTGTTAGCAAATCTCTTACAAGTGCTAATAACCTAAATGATATGCCAATATGAGTTCTGCAATCAGTCAGCAATCATTTTGTAAGAAAAGTTGCCATTTTTTTTCAAATATTGGATATCTCTTTTTGAATTGAAACGCATCAGAAAAGCAAGAAAATATATTATTATACCAAAATATATTATCTTGTATTACTGTTAAAAGAAAATGAAAAACACAAAGCACACTGGAGACAACTATAACGCTAATACTTGTGCACTATCCTTACTCTTTATCTCCCACTTTACTGTAGATGTAAAGCACGAGGGGAGAGAAAAAGTTCACACACATATAAGTGACTCGTGGACGCCCATATCCATTTTGGTGACACTTTCAAAAAATGTATTTACAGTCCAAAACAAAACAATCACTTTGACATAAAGTAACCTGTTTATAATATATCACATTGTTATTAGATGTTGTAAATAAATTAGATAAGAATCCAATATGTGAGAATAAATTGTGTCAAATAGTGTGAGTTATAAAATAAGTTGCTGTGCTATCAGTTTGTTATAGAAACTAGTCCCTAACTTCTAACGGACTCAGAGTCTTTAAGTCTCACCTCTGACGTCCTCCTTTTGGGGTCACAGGAACAGTGAGGGTCTCCACTTTAGGGTCCTGGGAGGTGAGGATTTGGGGGATGCTACTGTCATGCAACCCTCCTTCTCCTCCTCCTCCCCCTCCTCCTCCTCCTCCTCCTCTCTCATGGTCTGAGTCCACATCCTCTACGTTGACAGCGGGACGGAGGCTGAGTCTGGAGCTCTCTGGATGGGGTAAAAAAGTTAAATGCATTAGCATTGGGACAGTGAGCAAAAAATAGACTGTATGCTGTGGGCTCATCTGCTCTGTAACGTGTATTTCAAAATAAAAAGATACAAGACGATGAAGTTTTGAGTATGGGTCCTTATTGGCCTCCATATTAATCTATGTTAAAACAATTATGTCATAGTGTTCCAATTCTGCTTCGTCAGCTTTACATGACATGATGTGACACATACGGACAAAACATACCACAAAAATGAACACTATATCTGTATGACACAACTGATACAAATGCAAAATAAAATCATATAAATACATTTCAGTTAAGATAATCGCTCATGGATATAAATAAACAACACAACATGTACAGTACTGTGATACATAATGTGGGAAACAACTCACTGATGACAAATGACACAAACATTAAAAAATGGGGAAAGGAAGGCAATAGTAACATTGACAAGATCTAGTATGAATGGATAAAAGGTGAATCAACTGATTCATTTTGGAGCAGCGTAGCAGGGCAGTACAAGTACAGGGAGGACAGGGAGAAGCAAATTTACCTGGGTCTAAACTAACACAAGAGGATCGAACTCAGTGTCCTGGTAGTTGAGCGGACAAGCTCACTGATCTGCCAAACTAATCTAATCCAGCTCATGCTACACTGGCACACTTCTCTCTCCTTCATTAAATAAAAAATGTTCACGCACAATTTTTACTGTTTATTACATGCTTCATCACGCGAAACCAATTGAAAAATAGGATGAGACCCGTAGTAGAATGTGTGTGGAAACGTCTTTTCTTTTTTAAAAAAGTTCCTTAAAAGTGTTTTTTTCTGGGCCAGTTAATGGAACAGTTTGAGATTGTGCATGTACTCGTTTTATCTGAAACTCTCTCGTTTCTTTCCTGTTTATCTTCAAAGCCCTACCTAACAAACTTACTAACTCTGGCACTTCATCAACATGAAGTCTGAGCTTATCTGAGGTATATTTGATCCTCTATCAAGAGAACACAGAAATGGGAGCACATCTACTGCCACAAGACACAACGGCTGTCAGACATGTACGGAGTATGCAAGGCAGCTCATGATGGAAGACAGCTAACATCTGTTGTGGGTTCACCTGCAGGTCTTATGGCTGAAATGTCTGGGTCATCTTCAATGAAGAACGCAGGGTTAGAGACACCTGACAGCTGGCGGGGTGGGGAGCTGAGCTGTTTAGATGGGGGGCTGACGATGGGTGGCAGGCGAGGGTAGGAGGGCACGTTGGGCAGCTCTAGGGTGCTACCGTTGGGGGAGGCCGGAGACGGGGAGCGGGACCAGAGGTGGGGGTG
>OOFE01031577.1:4493-18978 GCA_900323365.1 Monocentris japonica | reverse complement strand
GGTGGTGGGGAGGAGGGAGAGGAGACTGTCGGACTAGCCGGTTGAGCTCTAAGTCTTGTTGATTATTTTTGTGATTCTGTTTTTGCTGTTGTTGTTGTTGTTTCTTAGGCATCTTGGGGCATGAGGCTGTTGAGGCGGTCCTGGACGTTGCGGTAATACTGCTGCGTTTGCCTGGGAATCTGGGAGAGCCTCTGGGGGATGGCTGAGAAAGTCTGGGAAAGATTTGACACTTGAGGGGGCACGGAGAGGCCCAGAAATTGCCTGGAGCCGCTCTGGCCCTCGTTACCGCGGGGGAAAAGCTCAGTCAGTGTCTGGGCAATATTTCGAGGTACCTGGGTAAGTCGGATCTGGGAGAGCTCTTGGCGCAGTTCGGGGGGTAGGGAGGGTAAGTGCTTGGTAACATCAGAGAACTGGGTGGGTAGCTTGGGCATGGGGGGTATTTTGGGAGGGGTGATGCCGTTCTCTTTGAAGAACGCGTTGATGTTGCCGAGGCACTCAGAGGCGTGGGGAATGCGCATCAGGCAGCTCTTAAAAACATCACAGCTGGCTGGGGCTAGTTAGGAGACAGGTGGATAGTCAGACAGACAGTAGCAGAAAATAGGTTAGGTGGGAGATGGGTACAGTGTAGGGTACATCTTCAGTGACAATCTGTGGCTGTCAGATAGACAGGCACTCAGCTAGGCAGCCAGTCAACTTTACGCAACCAATCAGTCAGGCAGACAGGAATGAAACTGCTTATATTGAAAGCTCCATCTTCATCTTCATCGTTGTCATCAATAGGATAACATTTTTCATGAAGATGGAAGAAAAAAGTACAGAAAAAGAGTAAGACATACCACCACTGCCCTCTCCAGCAGCTTCCTCCTCCTACAATGAACAAAAAAGCATATGAAAGAATGACAGGAGAATAATGGGTCTGACTGAGCAACGAAGGAAGGAAGGAAGGAAGGAAGGAAGGAATGTTTTCTTGACAAAAAGGTTGAAATATAAGTCTTCAGATCTGACTGTAACTTATCCATAAAGTTGTAAAATTCTGTTGTTTTGATCTGCGTTGTTTCCCTATTGTTTTTAAAGAAATTAGGCATTCATATGAGGTATTACCAACAACCTTTAGACCTTAGTGCAGCATTTGATACAAGGAAGGAATGAAGGAAAGGAGCAGAGCAAAGCAAAGCAAAGCAAAGCAAATGAAAATGTGTGGGTAGGGGGAAAGAAATCTCCAAAGAATGAAAGGCAGTAATTAATTGTAGAGGGCTTTCACAGCACACGAACAAGCAGTTATAATCCTGATTGAGACCGAGCAATTCAGTAGGTTAAATTAACTGAGTCGGGAGTGTCACAGTCATACAGGTCCTAAGGGGAAACACACATAGTAAACGTTAGTGCCTATACTGAGAAGACATTACTTTAGCACCAACTGTGTCTGCGTTGGTGCCTTCCTCTGCTTTCTGTGGTTGTTGGGTTACAGGTTCCGCTTCTGACTTGTCTTCTTGGGTCTCGGTTTCTGCTGGTGGTTCAGAGTCCGGTTCAGAGGTTTTATCAGGTTCAGGAGCTCGGGGTGGAGAAGGGGAGGACTTCTGTGGTTCTGCTTCCTCCTCCGGCTCTGCATTTGTTTTAAAATGTTAAAGTTTGAGAGATTTAAAAATATATTTTAGAATACTGTACAGCCATAAATAGTGATATATCTTTGACATGCTGAAAACAAAAATATTCTCTAGCATTTGAAAAGCAAGTGCTGCTTGTTAGAATAAAGCTTTTATTTTGATAGTACGCTATGACCAAAGATGGACATTTTACCAGCCCTCTATGTCAACTATGTTTGAGAATGGGCATGTAACATTTTCTTCACTACCCTAATTGAATAAGGACTCAAAGAAATGCTTTGGTGATAGGAGCTAAATCAACATGCAAGGCTGTGTGACCAGTGAACTGAAGGCCATAATACAGTCCTTCTTCATGATATTTTAGTTCCTTTCTTTATGAAAAAGAAAGGATTCTAAATTTTAGAAGGATACTATACAAATATCCCAGTAAAACTGGGAAACTATGGGAACATTACAGGAACACTAGAGGAACACTACCATAGGAAATACCATCAAGTACAATAAGTATAAATTCACTATTACATATGTGGAATATTACAGTATAGTGATTTTCCATTAGGGTTATAACCCACTATACTATTCACATTGATTTTGTGTTATGTGTCAGCACCATCCATTTTGCTGACAATATTCAGTCATTTTTTAACCCGCTTATTCCTATTCAGAGTCATGGTGGGCAGAAGCCTATCCCAGCATGCACTGGTCAGAAGGCAGGTAGACACCCTGGGCAGGTTGCCAATCCATCACAGAGATAACACAGATAGACAGACAACCACACTCACACTCATACCTAAGGGCAATTTAGAGCCTCCAATCCACCTGACTTGCATGTCTTTGGACTGTGGGAGGAAACCAGAGCACCCGGAGGAAAACCCCACGCAAAGTCCAGAAATAATACACTGATGCGAGAGTATTGTGGCCTTTGGTTTCCATCCCTGTACAAGCTGTTGTCTACCTGGTTCCTTGGTGATGGGCTCTTCAGTCTCCACAGGTTCAGATGGAGGAACACTCTCTGCTACTTCAGCTACCTCTTCCCCCTTCTCCTCCTTCTCAGTACGGCTCTCCTCCTTTCTAAAGGACAGGATAGGGGACAAAAAAGTTGGACAGTCCAGATATCAGGCTGCCTGGCAGGGTGTAGGGACACACATTTGGCCCACTGACCAGCAGGCACACAACCATGGTCAATTAGAGGACAGTGGGATGTAGCTAAAAGGGTGCTACAGGTAGGTTGGACATCTTAGCACACCTGCATGTCCACATTGGGACAGCACATGTTGAAAAGTAACACTAATGTGTGATACCCCATGTAACATAGACACACAGACGTGCTAAAATAACTCAACCTTTTTGAGATTAGGTACAGAATAGTTAGAATAGTCCTTCTCTCTTCTAAATTGAAAGGTTAAAAGACTGAAAGCCGATACACACGGGAGACATTCAAACACAAAACACCTAAACAGACTCAACTAGACTGTTACACGTTTGACTGCTCGTGTTGGAAGAAACACAACCAGTAACGTTAACTGACTCACTCACTGCTAGCTGGCAGGTCTCTGCTTGCAGTTTAATGCGGCCAACAGGTTTAGTTACCACCTGTAACCGCCAAACTCATCAAGCTGGTGTTTATAGGATAGGGATAAAGTTAGATAGCAGGCCTAACGTGCCCCACTTATTCATTTTTGTACAATATTCTGGCCTTTACTACGTTACTCCATTATCTAACCACGACGAGAACAAACGCTATCTCACGATACTCACTTTCACACTCAATAACATCGAGCGCTAATCCTGTTAATCCTGACAAACAGCGTCCACAAACATCCTGGAGTCGGACGTGAGACGAAATCGTTACAGGGTCAAAGAAATACAGTGAGGAAATTCAAAGTTTTAGCAAACGACAGGAAAGAACGGATTACATCTCCACTTCTCATTCCATCCATTTTCCCTTGCGTCTCGAGACTGGAAACAGCAAGCGCGCTCGGTTACCAGGGGAACCGTTGAGAAGGGGATCGGCCGTTGCCAAGAGAAGCTGTGGTTGCTATGGCGCCATAGCATGATGCTGAGAGGCGGTGCACGGCAGAGATCACATAACGAGAACCCACGGGATTTGGGGCGATGCTCGTCTTGCAGACACATTTTAGACTATGCCATATGAGCTTGAAAGGGTACCAAACATATTCACACATGACTAGCAACAAAACAGCTAAAGCAAGAGTTATCAATTAGGGTTCCCATAGATGGGATTAAAGCAGTTTTAAAAGATGTTTAGTTTACTGTAAAGAGGTTTAAAGTTGAAGTGTTTCAAAGGCCTTCCTTGGCGAATCATAATGCTAATAGGCTATCAACTTTTTTTGTTTAGCACTTTTTAAAACAAATGTTACAAAGAGCTGTACAACAAAAGAAAAGGTAAAAAGTACAAAGCACATGAGAATAAATAAAATCAAGGTAGGCTAGATGAAAATGTATAGAAAAAGACACAGGTGTTCAAGAATAAAATAGAAGATAAAAGAAGATAGAAGATAAAACAATAACAATGAAAGTGGCAATCATGAAAAGGCCTGTTTTAGAAGAAGAGATTGGATTGGAAGGATAAAACTGATTTTGCTGGCCTGAGCTCTTCAGAGAGGGCGTTCCAAAGCCCAGAGGCTCTGAAGGCAAAAGCTCCATTTCCTTTTGTCTGTAGCCTGGATGGTTGAACAGCCAGGAGTGTCCTCCCTGAGGATCAGAGGCTGTACACTTACTCATAAGTAATTAAAAAAAAGTCTGATATGTCGCTGAGGACCAGATTTAAAAGTTATCAGTAAAATTTTAAAATTAATTCTAAAACAAACAGGTAACCACTGTAGGGAAGTTACTATGTCTGTAATATGATACCAACTCTTGGGTTTGGTTAATAGCCTAGCGTCTGCATTTTGAACTAGTTGCAGATTGTAGAGGGAATTCTGATACCAGGGTAGAGAGAGCAAAAGTAATTTAGATGAGAAGAGATGAAGGCATGGATAACATTCTCAAGGTCAGCAACGGATAAAAAATTAATTCATTTTGGAAATATTTTTCCAAATGGAAAATGGAATGAGGTGGACCAAACAGAACAATCTCACATTTATTTTCATTTAATTGGGATTATAGCACATCCAGTACTTCATCTCTAAGAGGCCTGAAGGCTGGTTAAGATGCTGGAGTCACTAGGTTTTATTGGATTGATTTGGGTATCATCTGCATAGCAATGGAAAGAAATGTTATGTTTGCAAATAATATGACCTATAAACCAAAAACAGCAAGGGGCCAAGAATTGAGCCCTGGTGGACACCACACAAAAGATGAGCAGAAGAAAATGAGGCATTCCCTACCACAACAGAGAAAGTTCTGTTAGATAAGAATGACTGGAGCCATTAAATGCATCATCAGTGATGCCAACCCATTTTTCAATGCGTTCAAGTAAAATGGCATGGTCAATATTATCAGAAACTGTGCTAAGATCTAAAAGAATTAAAACAGAGCAGTCACGAATATCAGCAGCAAAGAAGAGGTCATTAGTAACTATTTTGTATGAATTATACTGATTATGAATTTATTAATTTGTAAATTTAGAACTCTAGGCAAAAATTAATTCAAATATCAAAGCTATAAAAGGCTTATCTAGTGGGCACAGCACAACAACATCTACTCTCACTGTTAAAGAGGTATGCTTTAAGAGAGGAGATGAGATGTCCTATGTTAGGGTAGCTCTAGGTTAAAGACTAGGTTGAGGGTCCCAGAAGGGATTTCTCTACTTATATGTTCTTACTCTGTGGTTTTACTGTGATCCACCTCGCTCTCCTCGTCTCGTAGCACCTTCAACCTGGTCATGGTGAGCACATAATGTGACACATCACATCACAGCGGTGCTGCAGTGGTCAAAATACAGATGCCATGTATGCCAAACACACTCACACACCCATGCACACACTCTCTCTCTCTCTCTCTCTCCCACTCTCTCTAATTCTTTGTCTCTTGCACACACACTTGCTCTCTCTTAATCTCTCTCTCTCTCTTTCACACACACACACTTACTCTGGGTCAGGCTCCTCCAACAGTTCCTGACTCCCCAGTGACAGTTTGATGGACTGTCCCTCTGCTGCCATCTGTCTAATGGCATTCTCAGCTGTCTGCCTGGCCACCTCCTCAGCCACACGCACCATCTCTACACGTTCCTGCTGGAAACTAAAGAGAGAGACCAACTTGACTACAATGTAATATATAAAATGTATGCTTAATATAGAAAGTACAATGCATTAAACGCGTTGTGAGTCCAAATATCCTAGAGGCGCCAACACAGCAAGCCATGAGTCTCAAACAGTGGTCACAAAGGCTTCTATAATGCATGCAGTGGTGACATGTAGTGGATTATGAGTTCAGACTAAAGAGGGACCCTTACAGAGGATACAGACATCAAGACAGAACAAGGTCAGGAGTTCTCAAACTTTTGCACCAGGGACATAAATAGAGTAAATTTAGTTTGGCTCTGAGACCCAGGTTCATGAAAACATATTCACAACCTGGTCATTGTGTGTTTTGTCCCTAATTCTGACAGACTGTGAAGATAGTCTTCTCCAGCATCTTCTTCCTCACCCAGACTTTAGATGCCACAGCAGAACCCTGCTGGCCCCACGCCCAGTCAGTTTAATTTGTCACTATGACTAGACTCTGAATACATACTATGTCTGTGCTGTATATCTAGCAACCTCTTCAGCCTATTGAGCCATTTCCAATCTCTCCTGCATAAAACTAGATGGATAGGAAGACTATGAGGGCATATGGGAAGACACGTCACTAGACAGAGGTGGAAATAACCAATTGTAACTAGTCAAATTTTTGCTGTTACCAGTATCCCAAAAAGATCCTCACACTGGATATTTACATTCAATTAAAGTGAAAGGCAGTGTTAACACTAGGTTGAGGACTGCAGCTCTAACCATCTCTGCCTGTTCATCACCCTTACCGTTCTTCCATGGTAGCCAAGGCCACCCCTTCAGCCTCCTTCTTGATGCTGTCAATGAATGGCGTCCAGCGGCCTGTCTGTGTCTCAGCATCTTCTTGAGATATTTTCGTCACACTCCCCGATGTTTCCGGTTCCGGTTGCGGTGCCTGTTCTGGGTTGGCATCAGTGGACCCCTCAGATTGTGTCTGCTGTGTTACTTCCTGCTGCTGTTGGGGTGTTGGTAATGATGCGACTGCGGCCTCATGCTTCAGCTGCCCTTCATTGTCTGAGTCCACATCTTCCAGTACCATGTCAGGTTTGTGTTTATCTGAAGCAGCAAGACAGTGACACA
This sequence comes from Monocentris japonica, assembly GCA_900323365.1. Lineage (NCBI taxonomy): Eukaryota > Metazoa > Chordata > Actinopteri > Trachichthyiformes > Monocentridae > Monocentris > Monocentris japonica. Next base: position 12,062 of record OOFE01031577.1, on the reverse strand, counting down.
GATCATTTTGTAGGGGCTTATTGATGGTGGGTAGGGTGAAAGAAAGTGGAGGGGATGGACATTTCTTTCTGATTTGGATTTGATTTGATATTTTGACATGGCTCCGTTTGGGTTTGGTCTTGTGTTTGGATGCAGTTATTGGAGGGATTGTTTTAAAAAACACACACATACTGGATTCGAACTCGTTTGGGAAACCATGAATCTCAGTATCGATATTTCGGCTTACAGGGTCTCAGGCTGGGCTCGCCTGCTCATTACATATGTTGTTGGAAGACCTTTGCTAGTGATTCAAGTTTCTACATATCACTGGTAGGTGATTTTGTCTAGGGTTGTTGAAAACAGCTCCGTACATGTTAGTTACATAGGGAGTTGTTTTGTCCGGCATGCAAAACTTTTCCAGATTTAAGTTTTGAGGCTGTGGGGACTCAGGTAGGTGGAGGGCATTGACAGACTTTGGTCATACAATGTATGCAAAAGGAAAGTTATTGATAAAACAACCACATAAGACATTTCACATTGAATCTTTATTCTTGCTGCAATATCCTTACACTGTGTTATAGACTGTCATGTTCAATCACTTCTCAGCTAGATGATAGTTAAAATGTGTTTTCAATGTGAGCAAGCATGGTTCTTTCAAATCAAGTCCAATGAGATGTACAGAACAACATCAGGAAACAGCATCAGAAACCTAGGCCACATTTCACAGTTCAAGGCCATGGAAATAGATCAAGTTGAGCAAAGTGGGACTATGGGTAGTCAGATTTTTTAAATTTCTTTGAACATTAAGTTGTAGATTCCTAAATGTATTGATTAAAAATAAACTTTTACAACACTCTCATCCAAGCATTAATTATATATAGAGATCTGGTTTATACTTGAATGTTTACAAAGAACTAAATGAACAAGCATAGCTGCCACATATGGTCAATTATTATTGCCAGATTTCTCTCAATCAAAGAAAAAATGAAAAAGGTACATCATCCTATGTATTTTTAGGGCAGGGCTACTCTTGTGTTTACATTTGGATTTAGTACAGTTCCTTTTAATCTCTTATTGCTCTATTCTTAAATATGAAAATGGCAACATGACATACACACACACATATACAGTATATATATTGCCATAGATTTAAAGCATGTATACAATTAAGTATTCTCACAGTAACAGAAAAATATCATCTCAGCATCTTTGTGCATGAACCCTGTCTAATTTTGTCAATCTCTAAACGTTTCTGTATTTAACAGAAAATGTGCAAATAGACAGTATTGAATAGAAACAACACCTTATTAAACTAAAGACAATACACAATCACCGTCAACTAAATATTTCTTCCGGAACATATTTTAACTATTTATGCTGTGAACACATTTTAAATTGGAATACATTCATACGCAACTGTATTGATCACAGTAAGGTGAGTCGAATACATTCATGTGATGTTTCACAGCTGCCTGGTTGTGCACTGAGCTGCACATTGTATCTGTAGGTCTACCAACAGTGTGTCTATTGGTATCTGTCTGCCTGTCTGTCTGTGTGAATCAGAGCGTCCCCCAGTCGTCTCCTCCTGCTGTTTAAGGGGCTCTCAGCGCCTTCCCCCCTGAAACAGAAGGAGAAGAGGGACTGAGTTAGGCTCCGACCATCTGGCTCAAACCGCAAACGCTCCAAAACACCTCTTCAAAAACTAGGGGGGAAAAACAAGATACAATATTTTCACGTTTCAAGTTTTCGAGTTTCTCACAAAGGAGAAAAGGCCAGCACACTCCACCAGTAAAAGCTTTGATGAAGGCTTCTAAGCAAAAGCACTGTGGCGTCTCATTGAGCCAAAATAAATGAAAGCATATATTCATCATTTTTTTTGCATTTATTGGTGGGATGATGAGCCTTTTGTATTTTTCCTTTTGATTTCTTTTTGTATTATTTAATAACTAAGAACAGAGAGCTACACATATTTTTTTCTGTTTGAACTAATCTTGCAAGGCACAATTACAATAACTTGTAGAGATGAAGAGATGTTTTCTGTCAAGCTTTCTTGTAACTTAACACTTTGTGCAAAATAATTTGTGTGATATAGATCCACTTAATTGAACTGTGAATTGTGGCACTACAGCGCAGTGGTAGCCTTTGGGTGATCAACCCCAAGCACCAAGCATCTCTTCTGCATTAGTACTGCAGGATTTTAAAAAAAACCCAGAAAAAACAGGCTGGATCTGTAAAGGAAAATAAGAGGTAGAATAAAAAACTTTAAACTCACGTTTCTTTAGATTGTCAGCTGCGCCCTGAAAGTACAAAAACAGCACTAGTATAAGTTGAATTGCTATCAATACAAGGCCAAAACCAAAGCATGCTTTCATAAGAAGAATAATGACAATCACAAAAGCAGATGGATGGGAAGGAGGTCAGAGGCTGAAGTTTATTATTAAAAACTAACACCTACAATCTATTGGTTTGTTGCGTTGCACTAAATCCGTAACACTATGGCACTGGCTTGAGAGTATTACCACCACTCAGTTAGTTCCAAAGCTTACCACAGTGTCATCCTTGGGTGTGGTGACAGGCTGAGGCAGCCTGAGGCCCAGTCCTGACACAAACCAGCCAACCACACTGTGGAGAGAGTAATGTACTGGGTTGAGCCATGTAAGACACACACATGATATATGACATATTCTTTTGCAACATCCTAGTAAATGTGACTTGAAATTGCAGCATTAACTAGTAGACCCTCGCCTCTGAGGCGTTGTGTGCCCTGCTGGCCAAGGAGAGCCTAGCCTCTGGTTTCACGTGCTATAGGCCAAGATCCACATTGGATCACTGGATTACGTCAAGTGCACCTGAGTAATATTATGTTGTAATGTGTTGTCAGCCTGCGTCCCTGAGGGAGAAACTTACATTTTTCATTTGGGTGCCGCGCTAAAGCTTTAAACAGCTGGCGGTCCACTAACCATTAATATTTTGATTGAGAGAATGGGAAAATAGCAAGGGAGATGGAATAAGGGAGTGGTAGGAGAAAGAGGAGAAAGGTTCCCTGGGGAAATTTCATTAAGTAGGGCAGTGAGGGGGTCAACACGTACCCTGCGCCCTTGCCATCAGTATCCAGTGAGATTCCACTGAGAGATTCAGGTGGTGGAGACAGAACTGGGGAGCAGAGAGACAAATAGTTAATAGTTGAGCCCGTCGTGCAAGTGTATGTGCATGCTTGTGTGACAAACACAGAAAAGCATCTGGTACTCAGCCAAAGACAAATGTGTCCTCAGGGTAATGGAGATTTTTAAGCTTGGATGGTTTCAGGCAAGTGTGTGCATGTGAATGTGAATGTGCATGGCAGCGTGTGTGTGTGTTTGTGCCAGTAGCTGCAACTACTGCAGTTTGGTGGAACTCAAATGTGAGTTTATGGATGAACGTGTTTTTGTGAGTCTGTGTAAGTATATGAGTCTGTGTTTGTGTTTTTGTCTGCGTGCCTGCATGTAGGAATGTGTTTTTGTGTGTGTTTTGTGTGTGTGTGTGTGTGTGTGTATATTTGTGTGCGTACTTTTGTCCAGAGAGGTTCGGTCGGACTTGGCTGGTGGTTCTATCGGTACGGCTCCAGGAGGAAGTATAACTGGCTGGGGTATCGCCTGCTTTAACCAGTTCACCATTCTACAGTAGAGAGGAGATGTCAGTCCCATACATGTCTATGGTGTGTATATGTATGTATGTTGTGTGTGTGTGTGTGCAGGATCTATCCTTACTTTGAAGGGAACTGTGGGGACAGGCTCTCTATCTCCGACATCTCGTCCTCTGACACCATCTCCACCACCGGGATGTGTGGGAGGGGATCATAATCTGGACAGACAGGTTGTCAAACCAATCAGAGTGCAGAACTTCAATGTCATTGATCATTAAAACTTTTTTTTTTCCCATCAGATCAACTCTTGTAAATGAATGCAAATATGTGTAGAAAAATGATAAACCAACATACCTGGTACTTCCTCCACATCATACACCTAGGGAGGAAAGAAAAGACTAAATTTAAAGTCACGCCAACAGAACACGTAATGGTCAGAGGCGTTTCTATTCAGTTTGGCACATCAGGAAAAGCCAGCTCTCACAATTTTGAACATTTAACTCCATGGCCTTTACCTCTTTAGTGTAATATGAATCATTTCATCAACATTTCCTCATAATGGATGCTTCAAAGTTCATCTGCTCCCATGCAATTTGTCTCTATTTATTTAGTCATAGAATCATGCAACTTGCAAATGAAATTCAAAGGTATTGATTTGGTTAAAAAACTATTTTATAGCTTATCTTTCTAAACTATAAAACATTTTCAGCAAATACTGAGATCGCTGGATTATATACATGCAATAATTCGGCTGTGGTTCAATGTTTATACCATGTGCCACTTTAAAAAGACGAACAGTACTCATTCTTAATATCAGCAGAGTTTAAATCATGTCAGTCCAGTGTTCACATCTGGGCAAAGTAACGAAAGGATGTGTTTCAGACGTTTTAAAAAAGAGAGTCTTGGAAGTGATGCTGCCACTTGCTGAGGCGTTTGCTGGACAAAATGAATGAAATGAAGCAGTTCAAGTTCTTGATACCCATTTGCCCAGGTCTGGTTCAGTGTCTCATGACCAAAGTGTGAGCACAGCGTGGCATCCACAGCACGCAGGGTTGGTGTTTGTCTGTTGCTGTAACTTGACGTGCCTGTTCCTGAATGAAAATACAGTTTATATACCATTTTAAATCCAGGTTTAAAACTGGGATAGACTATGTGTAACTGCTTATTTTTACCAAAGAAATACTTGATTTATATATTATTATTATATATATATATATGAATGCATGCAATATCTTTGTGTGTGTTTATATTTAATCATCCTCACTAGAAATATTCTTTTTTTTATTCATTTATATTTGTTATCAGGAGCATTGCAGCCTCGAGGCCTCCAGATAAAATGGTGGTCAAAAATGAAGAGATGGGTTTAGATAGAAGAAAAGTTAATGGGGGGTTTAACCTGGCTAAGCACCTTGTGATTCACTCGTGAGCTTAATCATGTAGGATTAAGTTGATGAGCCTAAGGGACAGTATTAAGTTGCTCCTGTCATGTGTCAGTTCAGACATGTCATGTTCTCTTGTGGTAGTGGAAATATTACAGACAATATCACAGGTGGCTAATAACAGGTTCCCATAACCTCTTTTAGGTAGATGAACACCTGGGATTGGAGCTGTTGTTTCACTATGTTCAGATATAGTGTGAATAGTTTGGTTTTCTGGAGCATGTTCATATATCAATGGAAATACAAAAGCCTGTTTTAGTTGGTTGCGTGAAAAGGTCCTCGTCTCTCACCTCAGTTTGGTCCTCGTGTTTATCGTGGTGGCTCTCTCTGTATTTCTCATCAGGTTGAGGCAGCACCTTGGTCAGACCTTGGGCCACCCAGCCTATCACTCCACTCCTGAGAGAGAGAGAGAGAGAGAGAGAGAGAGAGACCATTGCCATGTCACATCCATGACTTTGCCTTTGAGACAGTGTGTAGTAGTGCATTCCTAAACACATATTTAACCGTAGAGTACCTTTCTCCATCCTCTCCTGACTGGTGGATGGAAAGGAGAGAGGAAAAAGAGGGAATGAGAAAAACACAGAACACAGTAGGCTACACAGTAACATGTTTTACAGATGAAACCCACCCCTGTGGTTCACTGTGGATGACTCTCATCTCAGCATGCTATCACAGATCTGTCTTCTACCTACTCTGCCTTTCTCCACACTGTCCACAATTACAAAACACCATCCACCTCCTTTAAAAGACAGCATAGCCGATAACTATAATATCATTTTTGTATTGAAGCAGATACTGTACTTATGTACTTTTATCTGAGTTTTCCCCAGAATGTTATTCTTGGCAGAATGGAAAAGCCTCTGAAACAACATTGAGACCAAGTAACTCTAAAACTCAGACTAATCCCAATTCTTTTAGGGTCAGCAGCTCTTTCAGGCAAGGTGACCCACCCCACCTATTCAATGGCAGGGAAACTCTGAGATATGTCACTGGGTTTAAATGAAGAATGAATTCGCCAAATACCTTGCCGAACAATTAAACGAATAAATGCAATGTACAAAGAAAATAAATCTAATTTCACTGCAGGTTTTACAGTTTTTATATGGCTGTGATCAGGGATCATGACTGGCCAATACCAAAATTTAATGAAAGGCCAATCCTCAGATTCTAGGATCTTCTAGGACATCTAAGCCTTGTCTTCTTTTACCTCACTATGCTTGTCTTGTGAATTCTGAACTCAAATGAATGCCACAAGAAACGCACACTCTGGACTTTTAACTAGAAGACGGTGGTCACTGAATCATCCACACACCCACCCTGGTGTTGGAGTTGTCCCTGCCGAGTCGCGGGGAGCCAGTGGGCTGTGGCAGGGCACTGACAAACTCATTGGACAGCCAGCCTAACACTCCGCTCTGGGCCTGGCTGTAGAGAGAGGGGACGGGGCGAAGACGGAAAATATGTGCACATAACGTGTCATGTATGTACGCACACACTGTCACATATGTACCGTTAACACTCATATAAACACAGAAGCTGGTAGACAGGGTTTTACCTGTCCTCTGAGACCTCGTCTTTGTTTTTCACTGCTGGGCTCTTCTCTGTGGGAATTTGCAAGTAAAAAAACAAACAGAAAACGCACATTTTATGTTTACATGCGTAGGTAGAGATGCATTCTTACACACACACCTCTACATACAATTACATGTACCTATATTTGTAGTTGCCAAGCCAGTAGTATAACACAAGAGAAAACTCACCCTGTTTTATTTTGGAGGTTTGCTACAGGGACAGAGAGAGAGAGAGAGAGAGAGATGGCTGAACTTTAGTTTGAGTGGAAATAACACATTAAACAATACACGGTTCCTGAGAGACATTTTTCATTCATGTTTACTAATGTCTACAAAAAGATTTTTCATGAAAATCGATGAAACTCCCAAATAGGAAGAAATAAAGTGTGTGTGTGTGGTCTATCAGAGAGCTCTCTTACAGCAGTAGCTTCATCTCCCAGAGTCCCAGAAGCTTCAGGGGGTTGGGGGACCACTTTCACCACCCAGTTAAACATCCTGTTGAACACACACACACACAGAAATTTTGTTAGTAAATTCCAATCACTCATATTTATGCCATGACCCTGAACTGTAACCCCTAACCTTCAATCTAAAGCTTAAACATAAAGTACACTTTTTCTCTTGTGCGGGCCTGCAACACACACACACACACACACACAGGGCTGTACACAGCTGTTCACCAAACCTGGTTATCAGGTTAGGACAGGTTGTGAGCCTCTCAAAGCCCCACTTCAAATACCGTTGATAATCATAGTAATGATAATGCCTCATCATTTTTCTTTCATGTCTTGATTAAAGCCACTTCATCTGTCAAATAGAGCACTTACTGTAGCTAATCAGGTCTTATGAGGGGCATTAAACCTTGCTTTGTCTTTCCTTTTCTGACCGCTAACTGCCAGAAATCTCTCTCTCTCTTGAAAATTACATTTACTATGGCTAAGCATCATTCTGACCTTGGATG
>OOFE01031568.1:5024-15415 GCA_900323365.1 Monocentris japonica | reverse complement strand
TGTGATGTAATGTGATGTAATGTAATGTGATGTGATGTAATGTAATGTAATGTAATATGATGTAATGTGATGTGATGTAATGTAATGTGATATGATGTGATGTAATGTGATGTAATGTGATGTGATGTAATGTGATGTAATGTGATGTGATGTAATGTGATGTCATGTAATGTAATGTGATGTAATGTGATGTAATGTAATGTGATGTGATGTAATGTAATGTGATGTGATGTAATGTGATGTAATGTAATGTGATGTGATGTAATGTGATGTAATGTGATGTAATGTAATGTAATGTAATGTAATGTAATATGATGTAATGTAATGTGATATGATGTAATGTAATGTGATGTGATGTAATGTAATGTAATGTGATATGATGTAATGTGATGTGATGTAATGTGATGTAATGTAATGTGATGTGATGTGATGTAATGTGATGTAATGTGATGTAATGTGATGTGATGTAATGTAATGTGATGTGATGTAATGTGATGTAATGTAATGTAATGTGATGTAATGTGATGTGATGTAATGTGATGTAATGTGATATAATGTAATGTGATGTAATGTAATGTGATGTAATGTAATGTAATGTGATGTAATGTGATGTGATGTAATGTGATGTAATGTAATGTAATGTGATGTGATGTAATGTAATGTAATGTGATGTAATGTGATGTGATGTAATGTGATGTGATGTAATGTGATGTAATGTAATGTAATGTAATGTAATGTAATGTGATGTGATGTAATGTAATGTAATGTGATGTAATGTAATGTAATGTAATGTGATGTGATGTAATGTAATGTGATGTAATGTGATGTGATGTAATGTAATGTAATGTAATGTGATGTGATGTAATGTGATGTGATGTAATGTAATGTAATATGATGTAATGTGATGTGATGTAATGTGATGTGATGTAATGTAATGTGATGTAATGTAATGTAATGTAATGTGATGTAATGTAATGTAATCGCTGCAGCCGGGAGGGAAAGGAGTTGATGCTACACAATGCTATGCACATTTAGACAGGATGGTCTGTGGGGCGCCTGCAACCCCAGCGTGACCCCCTGAACGGGACGCTAGTCATTCACAGCAGTAGAAGATAGAAGAACTGGGTAGTTAGCATGAGCAGCGATAGCCACCATGGCTGAACAGACAAAGAAAAGAGCGCCACCTACAGGAACTCAAACTCCATCAACAGAAAAAGATGTCACAGTACTGGACACACTGTTTGATTGACAGGAAGTGAAACACTGCTTAGCACCAAAGACGTCGCCAAAATAAAATAAAAAGACTGCGGATTAACACTTTAACTAACATGCGACTTAAGTTACATGTCATCATAATTTGTTTTCTTTTTGTGTTGTAATTTTGTGTCTATTTTGAAACAAAACAATTGATACGTTTCGTCTGCTGTCTTGCACAGGCCCTTTTGTGTAAGTGTTTCTTATTCTGATACTAATTGCTAGGTTAGTGCATGGTGAATGGAGGGCGCCAATTCAGTCAATGCACTACATTAAGGGGGCGTACATTTTATTCTTTACAAGAAATAGACATTAAATTAATCCTTCACGGAAAATTGTGCTTCTACTCAATCTGGACACAACAATTAAAGAATCGCTTCTCATTTCAGTTGATGAAATGTTTTTTTTTAATTGACTTCAATGAAAGAACGGCGTGAGAATTCAAATGCTACCCAGTTTGCTTGTATTTCTGCAGCGCTCTATTCGATTTAAGTGACATGTTTTTAAACTGCAGGTAGTGCTGATTACACGCAGGCCAGAAGTGGATATATCACCACATCAAGACGTGCACACAGTCGACTCCCTGCAGACCAGGCCTGCAAAACACTCATTTAGTAAAAGAAAAAACAGAAAAGCGGTGAAAGGAGAAATGTAGGACAGCCATTCTCACACAGCAACCAGGAGAAGAACTGATGAAATGTAAAATGGTAGCAATTATGTTTAATGTGGATCATCTTTTTTCCCTTTATTCCTTCATTTTCCTTTGTTGTTTTTTTCTTCTCTTGACAGAGCGGCGAGGAAAACAGTAGGGACCTTCCTTGAATGAAACAGCTGGCGGTGAAATGGAAAGAGCCGATGGATTCGGCAGAGAGTAGAATGTGCAACCACGAGACAGTGATCAAGGCCACGGCTGCAGATCGGGGTGCATTATGAATTTCATTTTATTTTTTCAATTATCTCTAAGCGCTTGCCTTAGCCAGACTGGAGAGCGAGTTACTTTTGGAGCAATCCAATTGACTTCATCGTGCCAGACAAGATGAATCAAAAACAGGATTAATTGAATCCATTCAAAATAGCAAATTCACCGTCGTCTGCAAACGTGCTTGTTACTTTTGTGAAATTTAATTAAAAAAAATAAATGGTACTGCTGTGTGCTGGTTGGGTTTCTATTATAACTCATAACCAGCCTGACCCAGTTTAGCTAGCTTCAATTAGTTTGGACTACAGTCAATACTCTAATCAATACAACAGTTTTGAACACACCAGCAGGTTGGCCTATAGTAGCTATATTTTTGCCTTTGATAGTTACTTGTAGAAAGAGACAGGAAAGGTTGGGTGAGAGAGGAGGGATGGCATGCGACAGATTCGCACGTCGCGGTTATGTGGCATGCGCCTTAGACCACTGAGCCACCAGGACGCCCCCGCTTCCAAAACATATTGTGTCAACTTCATGAACCTTTAAAGGACAAAGGAACTGAAAATCATATTCTTTGTCACCACAGCCAAAAAAAAAACAAAAAAAAAAACGATCCAAAGTCCCGAAATGACGACAACTAAAGTTAACTGGAGAGATCGAGTCTGACAGGAAAGAGCCATGCAAAGAAATCCAGAGATGAATCTGTTTCCTACAGTCATAGTAATGTGTGTGTGTGTGTCTGTGTGTGTGTGTGTCCCTCTCTTCCTCCATCTCTGGCTCTCTCATATTCCCCCCTTGTCATCGGGTCCTGGTGCATGAAACGACTGGGGAATGACGAGCAGATACAAATCATGATGGTTTAGACTATCCATGTGCATGGAATGATGCTAATTGCTGCTGCAAATGCTCTGTGAAATGACACACACACACACACACACACACACACACACACGCGTGAGTGAAAACACACGAGCAGACACATAATACACACAAACACACAATAAAATCGATTCCCTGCAGGGAAGGAGGGTGTATGTTTACACCCTTGTGCAAAACACACAAATACATGCAAGCGCGCACACACACACACACACACACACACACAACAATCCACTCAGCTGTCAAACCTGTGCCCTACAGTAAAGCAGGACACAAGTTTGCGTCCTTGTACAAAACACACACACACACACACACACACATACACACACGTATGCAGCAGGGCACAAATTTTCACCCTTCTACAAAACACACACACACACACATGCACGCACCCACATGTCAGGCACTTTAAAGTGAGCGTTGTAATCCTGCAGTAGAACATGGTGCAGTGAATTTTAGCCTCCTCACATTGGCAGCCAGTCAACTCCTCTAACTCGCAAGTACAAAGTCCATAGGTGTATATACACACTCTCTCTCACACACACACACACACACACACATATATATATATACACCCACACATAGGCGTGCACAATAGGCACACATATATACAGGCAGAGCCGGTCCTGGCCTCCCTGGGGCCCAAAGCAAAATTCTGCTAAGGGGGCCTCCTACCTGACCTGTGAGCCATGTAAACCATTTGCCATTGCCACACAGTCACACCTGACACCCCAGTGCTCCCACTACAATCCTCCCTCCTTTAAAGCAGTTTGCTCCATCTGTCGGTCTAAGAATAAGTAGACCTATACAGAACAGACTGAGGTATTTATTGAATAGAATATTTTCTATAGAATCTTAAGATAAATGAAGACTAACATTAACAGAAATAAGAAATTGTAGAAAACATAAAATGTAGAAAATAATAAAATATAACAGTGAGCTTTGGCTCCTCACAATATTATACAATTAGCTTTGGCTATACCATGTAAACAGCCTATAGGCTATGGCTGCAGCTATATGTCTCAAAATAGTAAAATAAAACCTATACAGCTCTGTGATTAACTTTGGTTCCCTCTACAGCCTGGGCATTTTCAGCATCAGCATGGGCACCAGTCAGAAATTGAGAAAGTATGTCACATAGTTAAGCATTTACACAAATGCACTTCTGCCATACAATCTTAAATGTTACTAAGTGTGTAAACATTTGAATGTTTGAATTAAAATCTTACCATTTTCTGCACTTTCTTGAGGCAAAATCATCAATGATGTCATCATAGCACATGTGTTTCCCCCGTCATGATTTATGCTCATGATGGCCAGACCACTCGAACGTTCCTGTGACATGGAAGACCTCAGGTAGCTTTTGATGAGCTTTAATTTTGAAAAGCTCCTCTCTGTCGATGCTACTGTTACTGGTAGGGTGACTGCAATTCTTAGAGCTATCCAAAGGTTAGGATAGAGTTCCTCCAGCCTTTAAAGATCCACTGGACATCTGAGAGGCAGTGCTGAAGTTCAGCAGCACTCCATATTTGGTTTTCACCTGGTCTCTCATCCATGGATGTCACAGCAGAGTCCACCACAATGAAGTAGCTGACTTCAAGGTTTTTCAGTGCATCAGTCACTGGTTCATCAGGAGCCTCATAGCTGAAATGCCTCTTGCTGTTTCTCAGTCTCTTCTCTTTCAGAACAGCCTCCACATTCATTTCTTCACAAATGCTTTTGGCTGTTGTCTGAGCCTCAGAGAATCCCGGTATGTAGTGAGGGAGGCCTTTGCATTTGAGATTAAATTCACTGCTATATCCAGCTGCATTGAGGAGGATTGGAGGAGCTTGTTGACCTTGTTTGTCATTGTCAGTATCTCACACCATACGACACAGCAAATCAAGAAACGGTAGGACCCAATTTCCTCTGCAAGTGCTTGTGCCTCCACTTTGGCCACAGGATCGTTGATCGTCTGTCTAGCTTCCAGTAATGCCTCCCGAACCTCAGAAGCCTGGTACCTGATTGCATGAACACTTTGGAGCCTACTCTCCCATCTTGTGTCACTCCATGACTTCACAGCTATGTTTACGTGTTTCTTCAAAACACTCCAGCTAAAAAGAAAGTGAAGAGCTTTTGCACATGCCCAAAAAACCCAACTGCATCTTTTGAAGATTTGGCAGCATCTGCAATGACAAGGTTTAGAGTATGTGCTCCACATGGGACGAACACGGCTCTGGGATTTTCTTTGAGCAGTCTGGCTTGTACTCCATTGTACTTCAGCTCATTCAACTTATCTAAGATGACAGTGGACAGATTCAAGCCTGTTGTAACCTCAGCATTCACAAAGCCGAGGAAGTGTTCCTTGATCTCTGGCTTTACCTGTAAAGCCACTCTTCTCGGAATAATGGACATTTGCTCCCGGTGACTCATGTCAGGTGTACAGTCCAAGACAATGGAGAAGTACTTTGAGACTCTTACTTGAGTCACTATTGCTTGCAGAATCTTGTCACTCACAATCTGTATCAGCTCATTCTGTGTGCGCTTCCCAAGGTGTCTCTCCATCTTTAATTTTGCTGAGATGAGTTTCCATAACGAGGTCAAATTTTGCCAGAAATTCAACCTCTTTTAGGAAGTTTTCCTTATCTGTTTGGAAGAGTTTGTCTGATGAACCCCTGAATGCTAGGTTTCTATCAGCCAGAGACTGGGTGATACTTACGAAACGTGTAAGGACATCCCGCCATCTCTTTCTTTCAGCCTCCAAAATTGTCCTTTGTATCTGGTCAAGAGTCTGTCCCCGACTTCGGCGCAGATCAATTCCTCTCCACTTAATCATATTGTTTGTGTGTTCAGGACTACACTGTGTTTCAGAATGGTGCTGACCAGTCATTCGTGCCTTCCTTTATTATTTTGTAGTCTTTTGTAGAAAAGAGCTTACAGCAAAAACAATACACAGCGTTGTTTGTGACTGAGTATGAAAGCCAGCTCCTGGTAATCTTTTCCCCATTTGACAGCTGTCTCTGTAATAAGCCTGAATGGAAACCTCTTCTAGACTTGTCTTTAGGGTAAGAAAAATCCAGTCCAGGTTTGAATGGACCTCTGCACACTAACTCAGTCCTCATGAAGTCCGTATCAAATCTGCTGGTTCATTTGGTGGAGCAGCAACTGTTCTATTAGGGTCTGAGCTGCTTGTATCTGATGCTGACTGTACACCTCTGCTTGTGCTAGTACTGGCTGAGGCTGCCTGTACTTCATCTGTGTCTGTGTTAATACTTGCTGAAGCCAGCTGTACTGGGGCTATGTTAGTACTTGCTGAAGCTGCCAGTACTGGGGCTGTGTTAGTATTTGCTAAAGCCGGCTGTACTGGGTCTGTGTTAGTACTAGCTGAGGCTGGATGTGGATCAACTGAGTCTGTGCTTGTACTGGCAGATGATCCAGCATCTCCTCTACTGACAAACTTTAGCATAGCACCTGTAAATTATAGATAGCAATACCTTTATTAATTCTATCAGCTGCATCAGGCCCATTCAAACCGGCTCCCCCAGATTTCCTTTTATACATTTTCAAATATAAAATACTATTTATACTATGGCTTGGCTGAATACTTGATGGTTATTATTTACTGAGAGAGGTGCATCCATATTGCCCAGTAACTAACTAAACCTTGACTGAGAGACTATATAATCATTGTCTCGTTTTAAAACAGTGTGTGCCTATGAGGAGTGCCATCACGCCCATATATTGTCAGGACTGGTCCCCACAGAGGTAGCTGCTGGAAAGCGCGAGTTTCATTTCGTGCACACACATTTGAATGCATGCTCACGCGCGACGCGGCTATCTTTTCCAAGCTGCAGTTTATACATCGTTGCCTGTTGGTGCTTATCAAACGTAATAAATAGTTGTATTTCACTCTCACTTTTGTCAGGCACAAAGTCACAGAACACAGTCCTGGAAGTGGCTGGCAAGCAAGCAAGACACAGACAGACCAAGAGATGCACTGCCCAGCTCGGTTAGCAGGACAGACAGACTAGAGAGAGATGCACTGCAAGCTAGCACGTCAACTTAACGTTACTGTCATTTGTTGACATCAAACTTGGAGAGGAGAGAAAACAAGTTTACCTGATTGCTGTTCCCGCAACTCACTCTCATGGTGTTTTTTTGTTCTCTTTTCGTGACCAGAAGGATAGTTCTGTTTCATCCTCTCATGGAAGTTGTAAACATTGACACCCGCTTTGACATGAGGGGGAGGCGGGGCCCTATGCAACTTGCGTAGTGAGCGTATAGGGCCGCCCGGCTCTGTATACAGGTCTCATATACACCATTAGCTTACAGCTAATGGACTCTGGTCAGTAACACAAGCTGCAAAATACTCCCTAACAACAGGCATAATGCACACACACACGCACACGCACACGCACACACACACACACCTCAAGACCTTCCAACCCACAAACAGAGGCATTTCCTGCCCTCTTACAAGACCAGTGGGTAAACAGCGATCTGTCCATTAACCAGCTAAAAATATCATCCGTCCCTCTGGGAGGAAAAACCACAACAAGAGATTTCTGGGCGGCCATCAGTCCTGACCTGACAGACGGAGGATGGAGGACGAGACGGACAGGTAGCTACTGCATGTAAGGAAGGAGAAAACATCAACATCTGACTCCTACACACACATAAAGATTGCTGGGGTTTAGGTCCAACTCACTATGGATCGCTATTGAAGTTATCTTTCTCTTTGCTGTTAAAGGTATCATCCCCATGATTGAGTTTCAGTCCAAAATGAAACATCTTCGTCTTTCTGAAGGATTTCCTGCGTGAAATCAATGCAAATGCAATTTTTTAGGAATACTAGGTGGCTTAGGTCCTTGACAGAGAAAATGATACGCAGCATGCAGGCTGGATCCTTTACACTTTACAGGTATTAAATGATGAACTTCAGGTGGTGAACTTCCCCTAATTCTTCATTTCGCCCCCAAATAAATACACACAGTAGCACTTTGAATTCAAACCATTTCCTTTTTCCTCTGCTTCTGCGTTCTGTCAAAGAGGTAGGCGGCTTCTTTGACAGACTTGATACTGCAGCTGTTAACGGGTGAGCTTCTCTCGCTGCTGCTTTCAATCTCAAAGCAGCACAGAAGGTGGAAGTCGAGCTGCTGTCCAACACAGCAGGGCCTTGCACTATAAAAAAACATCACTGCCTGTGGGGGAGAGGACTTGTTTTCATGCAGTTTCACTTGCTTCAGGAACATGAAATTTCCTTGAAATAAGTCTCGGTATCTTCAAAAAAAGGCCAAATCACCCAGCTTGTTGCACCATAATGTTAATTGATTTGAGAAAATGAAAGATGACTTGCATTGAAAACAAGCAAAATTATCTCAACGTATTCAGAAAGATTTTCACTTGCTGTAAGAAAAATGTTGTTGCCTGTGATTACATCATACTGTGAACTCAGTGCTGTTTATCAAATCTGATGACAAGCTGAGAACATTGGGCGTCATCCACGAAACGTGCGTAAGATCAGATTTGACCGTAAAGCGTTCGTACGAACACAGTCTCATTCATCATTTTGTTCATATCTGAACTTGTTCGTCGGTACGATCAAAGCCGACGAGTGTGCAGGGAACGGTTCAGTTTGCTTTCATTTCAGGAGGATTGTTTTTGTCAAAGTGTTAAATATTGTAAGACTGAAGGTTTAATAATAATAACTTTATTTGTATAGTACTTTTCCAAAAGTTACAAAGTTACAACCAAGACAAACAAAAAGTCACAGAAACAACTTTACAGCAAGAGGACAGTGGATAAGGACCCTCAAACAAAGCCACAGACATGGGGGGGGGGTCACCAACAAACCAGCATAGTGGAACAACACTATGAAACACAAGAGAAACATCATTACATAAAAGGACGGCTGTAATAAGAAAAAATAGAAGAGAGAAGTGATTCAAGGCTGCACTAGGTGAGATTTTTATTTAAAAACATAAAACATCCCCATCTTCCCGAACTGAGACCCTACAGATCTGGCTCCGCCCACAGGAAGTGATGAATTGTAACTTTAATCCATGACTGTCTCCTCTAACAGCAGCGAGCGAGGTCTTTTGCCTCTGTCATCCCTTCGGTTTAAAGTGATCCCAGACCAGCTGGGTTGGTAAACACCAGCGTGATGAGTTACACGATTTCTGGATATTGAAACTTCAAACTGCTGACATTTGGAGCCGACAACGTGCAAAGTTGCCTAATGCAGCGACACTAACCTATCCACGTGATCAGCAGAAAGTCAGTTCTGAAGCTAAAAGGTAACGAGTGAAGAGACGCCAGAATTTGGGTGATTGTTGGATTTAAGTTGGATGTCTGAGAGACTTTCGATTCAGGCAGGAATAAAGAGCTGCAGTTATACAGGCAGGAGGAAATAAAAGCATGAATGACTCTTTCTGGATTGCTGAGCGATAAAAATGTTTTAATTGTGGGGACGCCTCTCAAATGAATGAGGCCGCACAGCTCTTTTAGACTGAGCATCAATGTCAAGGTCAGCATCAAAGACTCCTCAGTCTCCAGGTGGTGGCTTTATGTCAGCTGGTAGAGTGCCACATTCATTTTTAATCAAACTGATGGACATCTGAATGTCTGGATTTCAGGGGTAGAAATCATCAGCATTTGGACATAAAGAGGTTCTTAGATCCAGCCCACAAAGAGAATGAAAGTTACCTGCACTTTTATTTTGAAATAGTTGAAAAGAATGCGACTCAATCCCACCGTCGCATTAAAGCACAGCAGGACACAAGGATGAGAAGCAGGATGGCTGAACGCCAGCCCTGCTGTAGAGCTCGGTGAAGCCAAGGCCTGCAAATGGAAGAAGGTCAAAGAGAACAAACCCATCAGGTTTCCTTGACAAGAAAGCAAAGTTCGACAGCGCTGGGATGGGAATTCTTTTTGATAGGGCCGGCTGGATTGCTTTTTCATTAAAAACAACATCAAAGCCCGCGGAGTAAAAAGAGAGCGGTAAGTGTGTGAACTGAACCAACGTTCCTCGCTGCCAGTCCAATGTCAACCTATTAAGTTGTTTACTTCTCTAACACATGACTCAGTCTTCACAGTCATCACTAAGACCCAGTATGACTGAGGAAGGGAGAGGAAAGTTAAATTCCCTCTGTTGCAGCCGATCTGCAGAGGTATGGGTATCGAATGCAGGGATGTGAAAGTAAAGGAAGAAAATATGACAACTGAATGGACTTCTTCGTGTGATCATGTGTACCCAAAACCCGAAATAACCTGGGGAAAAAAAAAACAAGAGATGACGAATTGCATCCCTAAGTATAGCACAGAACAGTGCAAGAGCAGCACAGTGGGAACCCCCTCCCCCCGA
>OOFE01031552.1:3742-14163 GCA_900323365.1 Monocentris japonica | reverse complement strand
AGGATAGAAACAGAAGCAGAAAACATGCCATGAAATGCAGCATCAGTGGCATCGGATTTATTCTTCATGTTCCCTTCTCTTTTTCAGGGACCGCAGGCTGTACCCAAAAATAATGGATCAGATTAAATCAAGTAATGAGGTAAAAATTTGAGCGATTTGTAAGCATAAAAAACATATTACTTTAACATTGTGTGGAGAATGAATGGGCAAATGATGCTTTTCATTTTCCACAAAAATGTCTCAGGCTTTTGGCATCGGTGCCCACTCCCATGAAGAATGCAGAGCTGGTCGGGCCCACTGAGCAGGGAAAAAAGACCTGGTTTGCTAGGAACTTCACTATATAGGCCCAAGCGCCATTACCAAGCCCACAGAGAGGATTCAAGGCAGATGTCAACTGGAAAATACAGCAGGCTCAGTGTAAGACAGACGAGTTAATGTATGAGTCATGTGTGTTTGTGTGTGTGTGTGTGTGTGTGTTCGGCGTGTGGGGGCTCACCTTGTCTTCACCACATCCAGGGGATGCATTAGGCAAATCTCCACCAGACCTAGGAGGTAAAAACAGACAGTAATAATAAAAAGGTGAATTCTGTTCAGGCTTTATTTTCATTTCACACTTTTCATTTCAACGTGACTTTTGAGATCTGATTATGTATATCTGATTGTTGTGAGAGCACGTTGCTGTCTGTCCTGAAATGTCCCCTCCAGCGGCCAGTCATTTAACTCTTTGTCCACGTTATCGTTTCTGATACTGCCTCTCATTCTTTTAACATTGTATATGTGCACAGTGTGGCTGTATAACATCCACTATTTAGAGATCCTGTACATGTCCGTATTGGCCCTGGAAGATCCGATAGCAGTGTAAGCAAAATCGGATATTGTATGTCAAGCCCTGTCACAATGCGTCCTAACGTCATCTGATAAAACAAAAAGCTGCCTGACTGCTAAGCAGGGCAAAAGTCATTTGAATGCTTGTCCATGTGATTGTTTTCTTCCTTTTCATTTTCAAGCTTCTTTTTCTTTTTTTAGGAGCGGTACTGCGCAAAAACGCTTGTTGTTGTTAAAAGATGGTTTTGACAGACAGCCAGTCGCAGCCAACCTTCCAAGAGAACCATATCATCACTCTGATTATGATTCTTTAATTTAAATGCCAGCCACCTCAGTGATTCATGTGCGTTGAGCTCTGTGGTGTCTGTGCATGAACGTGGGTCTGAACGAGGGAACCGATGAGACTCCTTTCCAAAAAACCTCTAAGCGACTGTAATTCTCTGCATTTCAAAGTGATGAAGGGCTGAAGCCACCAAGCATATCACCCATACAAACCCAGTACATCAGCAATGTGCCAACAGCTGGAGAATCAATGGAGCCTGGTGATCAGTGAGGGACTCTGAGGTTTCACACACACACTAACTATGTGCATCTGTGTTGAAAAGCCACTGGTTTGGCACGGAGGCATTCTGACTCAATCAGGTTTTTTTAACTCGTGATTCTCACTGCATCCCTTTGCTATTGCTCTAAGGGCTTCCCTTGCAGAGTCCACTGTGTGTACACAGCTGCCGTGCAATATGGGCTCTTTCTAATTTGCTCAATTAAACATATTGTCTATAAAAAAGAAAGAGTGTCTCCTCTGGGGTTTTTCCAGGGAAGTAATTATCAAGTGAAATACCACAGAAAAAATGACTTTGTCTACAGCCGCATCTTAATTTACAAACCAAATTCCATCTGAAACGGCTTCGTTGACCCAAGTAACTGTTAATCAGACCACATTACAAGGGTAAAAAGACACATTTTCAGGAGTTGCTATGAGTAGACCTGCCGTGACACCAAGAGCGTCACATCTGTCATCAGGTAATCAGATTATGTGATGAAACCAAAGCCGCCTGCCTGCCTGCTCCATGAGCCTGTTCAAACACAAGGATGCTGGGAATTGACCGAACACGCTCCAACAGGTGACCAACCCAGAGAGAGAGAGAGAGAGAGAGAGAGAGCAGAGGCTGGGAAAAGGGAGAGCCTCTGTAATCCCCATCCCTTCCAAAAAGCACATTTGGACGGTGAGTGGGAAACCAAACACAGAGAAAACAAACAAAACAACTACTGGATTCCTCCCGTCTCTGCAGGCTTGAGTCTTGAGAACGTTTGTTGTTAATTAATCATTACTGCCAGGGTAGCTAAAGCGTAATGAAGCTCACATTCACATATGTTTTTTATCTCGTAGTTCTAGACTGGAAAAAAAATAAAATAGGGTAGAGCTGGGAGAGTAAGCCAGGTCAATATTCCTATAGATACACAGAGAGGCGGGGCTAAAACCAAATTGGGTATATTCACATCCAATTATAGATTATGGGTGAAACAAAGATCTATTTTGTGTTTTTGTTAGGCTGCTATGATGTTAGCAACATTGACATATTTTCCCTGTCTCCATTGTTCACAGACTATAATGCAGGAAGTAATAATGTTGTAAGGGTAGCAGCCATAAAGAGAGCTTTGCTATTAGTTAGCTGTACCTGATGGCCTGTACGTATCTCAGTTATAACGATTCCCTCTGGAATGTGGGCCTAGTCATCATAAACTGCAGAATCCAGGAAGACTAAATGGGACAGGTTACTCCATCTCTCCTTAGATATGAAGTTAACGTCATCCAGGAACTCATGCTGTAACTCCTGGATGGCAGTTGCAGAGGGATTAGGGATGACAGGCATGAATGCAAAACGAGGCTGTGTTTATTTGAGCGTCTGTCCCAACACCCTCGCAGGCGAGCCGCTTTAAGAGCAACTGATGGCAGATGAGAGGACGGGCTGTAGGGGTTCTGAGGAAAAAAGACAAAATGGGAGAGACTGTGTGACCATAATCCAAATGCCACAGGTGGGGCTTGAGTTCCAGAAATTATTTGAGAGTAACTTTATTATATTGTAGTATGTGATTGACAACTTACGTGATACTACTTTTTTTTTTTTTTTTTTTAGGTTTCCTGATGCATTAAAGGAAAAATCCACCCTCTGATACTCTCACACAGTTAGATATCTTCAATTTGTGATGTTCAGTACTGTTTACTTTTTGGCATACCCGCTTTCTCTCAATCTGCCTCGTCTACTTCTACTTCAATTAGTAATTTCCTACATTTCCCAGAATGCCTCTTGCCCACCCCAGAGAAGGTGCTGTATACGCGTAGTAGGCGGAGAGAGCACGATAGCGTTTTTCCAGTCGAAAAAAGTGAGAGAGGAGCAAAAACAATGCCGTGGCGTGCTGTGTCCGGTTCAAATTACAAAAAAGCAGTTGAAGTGGGCGTTTTTCACACGCTACCGACCACAGATCCACAAAGATGCAAGCTGTGGCTGTACTGCATTCTCGTCTATTGAGACTACTGTAGAGAAATCGGTATCTCTTGCTCTTCTACAGTAGATTTCTCCCTGTATGATTGCTGAAGGAAAGGAATAAGGAAAATACACCATCGAACAACAAAATGGGCCATAAATTGCAGGGTACAACACCAATATCTGCTTTCTTTTTAATAGTGTTCACCTGTTTTAAAGTGGATTTTCCTTTAATCCCTAAACAAAACCCAAGAGTTATTATCATCTGCTGTCTCTGAGTCAAGGGGTCTTCAAAGGCCCTAAAAACACCAAACATCCACCTCCCTCAATACTACCGAGAGGCAGCCTCTTGCTCCACTGGGCCTCAGTGCATCATGGTCTTCTACCCCAGCTGTCAGCACATGCTACTGTTTAATCATAGAGCCCAGCAGCAGTGAGCCCACACACTCCCGGGACCACTTCACACCCCTCCACACCCTCTGATGCACACTCACTGAGCATGATGGAGTAAAACCAGAGGGATGAACTGACGACGGTAGGCCGGAGATGCCACTGAAATACTGAGTCTAGCCTTCCCTAATCTTCCCCTGCAGGCAGCCACCTCCTCCAGCTGCAAGGAGGATGTACTATTACAGTGACCTGCCATCTGGTTGACGTTTACAGTTTTGTTCCGCCTCAGTGAGTGACACATTGGGAGATTCCATTATTTTGAGACTCCTTTGTTTCTGAGCCACAATGGCATTGACAGGGCCTGTCATCCATGACACACACACACACACACACACACACACACACACACTTATTCACAACTGCTAATGGCAACAAGAATGTCAGTGCAGTCTGGAGCACAACCATTAGCACACGCTGTTACACGTACTGCACAGGACTGCTGTTTGCCACAAGTGCATTTGGTGCCAAGTCACGGTGTAGAGGCTAATTGTGTTTCGTAGGGGGGGGAGCTGCTAGGATACGGTTAGATATTAAACTGCCTTTACACTGTGACAACGTTTAGTCTTGATTCAATGCCTGGTTTTGCTATTGCCCAGAGTTTACGTCATGTGCAGCATTTTAACAGGCATGGAAGTTTGGCTTTGGTTTTGGATATAGGATAGGAGGATCTATGGTGGCATGTCAGAGCCGGCAGCAACAACGAGGCAGAGCGCTGAACAGTGCGACATCACTCCATTCAGCTTGGGTGGTTTGGATCTGGGGTTACGTGGTCGATGCAGTAGCCTCGCTAGGAGCACTAGCACGGCCACCGCTCTATTGACCACGCATTCCACGTAGTCTGATAAGTTGTCTTACAAAGAGAGAAGATCATACATCATGCCGATGAGATGATTATCCGAGTTGGTTTTGGCTCGGGAATGCACGCAACTTGCTCCCACGCAAAAGTGAGAAAGAAAAACAATAGTGCGCCAGAGAGTGATTGCACAACGGGTGCAGGTGTCATCCATCATGCGGAGACACACACTGAATGACTGTAATTCCCAGCAGCCACAGGGAGAAGGTCACTGCCACAGGAAGTACAACTCCCTCAGTTAAACGGGCTAATACATGAGAGACATGCCAGTTGTTCATTTCACACGCTTCCTTGACCCAGTAAAGGCTACAGTCTTTAATGATAGTTCACTAACTACTCACTTGTTAGCTTACTAACTACGTTACTAATAGTTTCTGAATTGCTCTAATAAAATAAGAGAGAAGTTTCATTCCAAATGACATTTCCACTATTTGAAAAAAGTGACAGAATTTAGAGTATAGGTCAGCCAAGCCCTATACTCAAAATGGATATAAAGCTTTTGGAAATTAACTCTTCCATCTCTACAAATATCATCCGAAAAATGCCTGAATTATTTTACTGTACTGTTACTATATCACACATTTCTTGGTTCACTGACAGGCAAAGAAGAAAATAATAGCTTGTGCTGTAGTTTCAAGGTGTGCAATGAGGAAGAGAGTGGCATGATGACAGAACCCAGATTTCACCTCGGAGATCTGCCCTGATTTTGACAGAACCCCTGGCTGAACCTGCAGGTGATATCTCATGCCTCCATGTCCTCCATTAATACTTTTCAAAACACATTGAACCTGGAATGCTAAACAAACCCCTCAGAGCCACCACCTCCAGCAATTTGTCATCTGCAATAACAAAGCCAACGTGATATCTATCAGCAGCCAGGCCAGGCTCGTGTATTTCAGGCTCTCTGACTCAGAAAGGCAGATTAATTTCAGGTTCTCTTAATGCCAAGGCAGAGAAGCGGGTGAAAGAGTGAAGAAAGCACACAGTATAATGACAGTGTCATGATGGGTGTAAAGACCAGTCAGAAAGTGATAAAAGGTGAACAGGCCTCCATTATGAACTGCAGGCAGGTTTCACTATAAAGATGCAAAAGATACTCAGAATGAATCAATGTGTTAAAGACGCCATTTTCATTTTCCTCATATCCGTCTTATACTACCTACTATTACTTAGTGTAATGTGATATAGATTTATAGTCTATAATGCTTTATATTGGCTGAAAACACTTTCACAAACAAAACACTTCTGTTCATTTTTGGCAGGTTTTTCTTCCACTATGTACAGTAAAGACTGCATGACAAACAATTGACACTTGTTGCGTTATTTAAAGAAAAATGTAAACCTAAGGAGGACAGGATAATGAACGTATATTGAATTCATAGACAACAATTATGGTTTGCATGAACGAGGCAAACTGGGTGGAGAAGTGGAGAATATAAATGTAAAATATAGGTACCCGAGTCACACGAGGCTGCCTCAGGTCAGGCCAATAAACTAAACTTACTACCAAGCCAGGCACACTATAGTATTGAAACATGGCCTGAGAGTCAAACCTGTTTTTACAGCAAACAGCGGGTGCAACAATTCAAATCTAATCCCATTAAAATTGAAATTGGAATATAAACCATTTTCATATGAAATGGGGTGCAGACCAATCCGTCAGAAGCACATATATATAACTACCTCATGGGGAGAGCGGTGCTATGGCAAAAGGAATGGTAAAGTGCACATACACTCCTGGATATTAAAGAGCAATTAGAGGCTTTAGCAGAGGAAAGAAAGTTCATTAATGCAGAAGCAAGCAACCATTACGAGCAGTGATTTATGCTCCCCAGCCCAGCTCTCCTCTCCTGTCAGAGGTGGATGTGAATCTGTTCTCAGCGAATTAGGGCAGAAAAAATAATAACCTAACCCAGCAGAAAAAATAACTTCATCTCCTAAAACAAACACTAGCGTGAAGGTACTGATTATGAAGGAATCTGCATATAAAAAAAGACAACTGGGAGAGAAAAATATGACGGACCATGAGGGAGAGAGGGGTAGTGTGTGTGTGTGTGTGTGTGTGTGAGTGTGAGTGAGAGAGATAGAGAGAGAGAGAGAGAGAGCTATTAATCACAGATATCAGCAATCAGCCTTCCTGTCTCTGGAGCGCAGAAGCATCCCAGTTAACTCCCTACACAGTCCCTAATTCTGCACTTGAAAAAGCTCAAAGGGTGCTTAGAAAAACAAGCGAGGCCATCTCCAATGACAGCGGGGGATTTAAGCGAGGGACCCTGTCGAGAGCAGCAAACATCCCGGCATTCCTCGGGCCTGCCTTGGCTACTGGTGCTGCTGGTTTATCTGTTATCGCCTCAGAGGGCGCGCGGTGTCGGTTTGCACACTGCACAAAATATTGATCTGAACAAGTCATTCAGTCTGGTGTTGAGTCTTATTATATACTAAAACGTACAAGTGGGGTGAGATACAATTTTTCCCCAATGCAAATAAAATTGCTTCAAGAATTTTCCAGCGATTTCTTAAATCAAGTGATATTATCTTGATACTGGGTGGACTGACCTGCCCTTTTTCAAGATAATGCTTGTTTCAGGAAAATTCTTGAAACATTAGAGACAAGTGAAATTATCTCACCTCATTAGCTGATTTCTTTCTTTCTTTATATTAAGGAAAAACAAGATTTTAAGACTATACTAAACTAAAAGACTTGTTAGGATGGACATCTTTTGCAGTGTAACAGCGCGTCCTTGCTTGTTCGCAGGTCAGCAGTCGTGAATCAGTTCAGATGAAAGGAGAGCGAGAGAGAGAGGAAGAGGGATGAGAAATAGGAGATGATTCATCTTTTTACTTCTTCGACCTCTTCTTTTTTTGTAGATCGGTTGACCAGCACCCTTACAAAACAGAACAAAATGACTTTAATAATCCTATAATAAAATATATGATCTAATAAGTCCCTATAGGACTTTTATAGTGATACCATGGGAGATAAAAAATGTCATAAAGTAGAATTAGATCTTAGCTATAAACTCACTATTGAGTAATTGGAAAGCACCCTTACAAAAAGAAAATATATAACAATGCTATAATACAATATATAGGCTATAGTAATAATAATAATATAGTAATAAAGCCCCTATAGGAAAATAATAGTGATGACACTGGAAATGAAGTACCCCATACACAATATAAATCCTATAGGAATATTATAGAGATTTCATCAGGTATATAGGAACGTTTACACATTTAAGTCCCTATAGGAAAATTATAGCATATAATATTATTTATTTCGGGTGTATAGGAGCATTTACACACCAAGTCCCACTAAGGAATATTATAGAAATATAGTATAGTGATTTTTTGTCAGGTCTATAGAGCATTTATACACTATAAATCCATATAGGAATATTTTCCTGGTATACAGTCCCTATAGGAATATTATAGGAATACTACACAGAAATACGTTCAGGTATATAGGAGCATTTCTACACTATAAGTTCCTATAGGAACATTTTAGCAATATTATAGTGTTTTAGTGTACAGAGAATACAGCCCCTATATTATAGTGACTTTTTTTGGGTAGGCTATAGAAGTATTTACAGCAGCTTGTCTCCTGCTTAGACTGATTGTTGGAAATCATGTATCATCATGCATTTTATCCCACTGGCTGGCCAAAGGCAGCTCGGGTATGTCGCTGTCTGTCAAAGTGAAGGTGAGCTCTTTGACAGTGATGGATTGTCAGCCTGGTGTGTGGTGACTGGGTCAGGCCTGACATTGAGCCAGGAAATGATAAGGCAGTGACAGATTGACAGGCAGATAGAAATCGCACCGAGAATGCTGTGTCAGTGTCAGCCCTCTCTCCCATTACTGTCACTATAGTTTCTGACACCTGTGGTCATATTTTCAGGACCATCCGATGCAAATGGAAGCGTCAACCGCACGGAAATAGATGACAGCAGGAGAAGAAAAGAGGACAAAATGGATGCAAAACCTGGTGTAACTGATATTTGAGAGGAAGCGCTGTCATCCCGGCCTGGTTCTTTCATGAGGATCACTCTTACGCAAATTGTCTCCAACTCCAGCAGGACACCTGTCAGAATCTATATAAACTAAAACAAAATCTAGAGAGAGATACTTTACAAATATCAGAAAAACTTTAGAGTAAACCTCTCATGCAGCGACTAATCCTGCAGTAATACCACAAGTTAGCCTACAATCAGGTCACTAAGCTCACTATTGAGTAGCACAGACAATATGAGTTCCTTGTAATATTACAGAAATATGGTGAATGATTAGTTTCAGAGCCATGCTATGTTTCTCGTAAAGACAGAGACAAAAGTCCCCAAACAAAACACAACTAAAACCCCTTATAGAACGCTGTAAACTTACAAAAAAGTACTATAAACTTTAGTATTACTGTAATATTTTTTATGCACACTATACAGATATCACAGACATTTTTTTCTGTATATAATACCCTATAGAAATATCATACTGATACCACCATATAAACTCACTATACAGA
The DNA here is from genome assembly GCA_900323365.1 of Monocentris japonica. Lineage (NCBI taxonomy): Eukaryota > Metazoa > Chordata > Actinopteri > Trachichthyiformes > Monocentridae > Monocentris > Monocentris japonica. Next base: position 5,036 of record OOFE01031552.1, on the reverse strand, counting down.
TATCACAGACATGGTAAGGTCACTATTGAGTACCACAAACACACTATCCTAGTCCCTATAGAAATATTACAGTGTTTTTTTCTGGTATATAGCAGCATTTACACACTATAAGTCCTTATAGAAATATTATTAGTGATTCTTCATGAGGGTTAAGATTGACAAAATGATACAATTAGTTGTAAGGATCTCACAAGCCCTGGGGGTTTTCTCAACCACCAGTAGAAAAGAAGAAAGCTTGCAATCCTTCAAACCAAAACATGAAAATCACCAAGACTGGCTACAGTGTTTTCACCCGACAGCGCTACTATGCTAAATGACTCCTTGTGTACTTTCCCCAAGCTCACCTGTCTGCACCAGATCATCAAATCACACACGCCTACAGGTCAAACACAACCTGTAAGCTTCACAAGCACAGTCCTCTTGGCTGCTTGCACAAATGCCTTGATTACAAGACTATAATTACACTGCACGAATGACAGTTCTGCAACAGTGCTAAAATATTTATCAAATGTTGGAGAGATGTGTCTAAAAGTTGGAACTGCAACATAAAGATCAGTCAGTGAAGCAGTCAGATTTGAATTTAATTCCACTAAATCCCAGTCTTTGAGGACTCTCAGGTTGATGACACTGTACAGATAGCCAAAACAGTAAAAAAAAAAAAAAAAAAACTAAGCGCCCATCCCTTCACCAAACTCTTTGCTTTGCTGTCTAACGCTCATGACCAGCCAATAAGTCAAACAGTGAAACAACAAAGAAATTCCAGAGTTTTCTTGCATCAGTGTCACAGTCTATGAGTAATGGTGTCATACTGTTTGGGCAGTTAGGAAAGTACAACTGTATGCTGCAACAGCACAATACTTGTGTGGGCTGGCATCGGTTCTATCACAACACAGGGTGTGTGAGTGTGTGTGCGTGTGTGCGTGTGTGTATGTGAGGGCAGGCAAGCCAGCATTAATGTTATTATAGTCATTACACGTCATTTTGCAGTAATCATCCCACTCAACCCGCTCTTGTTTGCACATGTTAAATTATTACACTATTTAACAAATGTCCTTTCTGTCACACACACAGACACACTGGGCGAAGGAGTAACACTCTTTTCTCCTTTTGTCAGGTTACCCCTGAGAAAGGTCACTGCCCATTCAGCTGCTTAGTGGCCAGCAGTAGGAGACTGGTTGCACTGGGCAGCTCTAAGGGTGAATGTGAAGCAGGGCAGTGCTGGAAAGCAGCGAGACTCTTCTCTGGATAAGTAAAGGTTTTTAAAAAAAAAAAAAAAAAAAAAAAAAAAAGTGGT
>OOFE01031548.1:4528-20147 GCA_900323365.1 Monocentris japonica | reverse complement strand
TGTGCATCTTCCATGACATAGAGGAGATGCAACAGAGAGGGGTACATGCTTCATGCTCATCCATACTCCAGTCCAGTGAGGCAGGAATGCTTAACTGATTTTAATAGTCAAGTCAAGAACTTTAGTCAAGAACTTTATTTGTCACATACGCATACAGGATGTGTAGTGAAATGAAAAAGTGGCAATGCTCACGGGATTGTGCAAAAAAACAATTTTCAAAAGAAAAAACAGTATTTACAGCAAAAAACAAAGCACACTATTTACAATAAGTATCAAAATATAAAAGTAAAATATAACTCTTGTGTGATTATAAGTGTGTGTCTATGTGTGTGTGTGTGTGTGTGCGTGTATGTGTGAGTATGAGTGCAAAAGAGGGGCAGTGTGTGGTGATTGGTGGGGGCCCTGGTGAGGTCAGAGTTCACAGTCCTGATGGCCTGAGGAAAGAAACTCCGTCTCAGTCTCTCTGTTTTGGCAGCGTAACTGCGGAGGCGCTTGCCTGACCGCAGCAGCTGAAACAGTCCGTTGTTGGGGTGGTGAGGATCCTTCATGATCCGGCAGGCTCTAGTTCTGCACCTCCTGGTGTAGAGGTCCTGAAAGGTATAACCTTTCTGTTAGGGAATGATCTTGCTGAAACACGTTTGTGTCACACCATTTGTCCAACCCTGTGGACAATGGGTGTGGAACCCTGTGATGTGCCAGAGAATAATGCTCTGGAGAAGGAATATCTGGAAGTGTTCCACGCATATGTTGTGACACGCTCAATGTCTCAAGCTGCTGCCCATAGTTTCAACTAAGCAATGGGATGCCACAGTTGAGTTAGCAGATACATTCTTTGCAAAGCTAGGTGGGGTGACAGAGTGCAATCAGTTCACCTGTGAGGCTCTAATGGCTGAACAATGTCAGGACCCCTCAATTGCCCCTTTAAGAGAAACTGCTATGATGGCAGAGGAAAGTCAGGATGTGGCTACAAGTTTTTATCTAGAGGATGAGATACTCATGAGGAAATGGAACACTGGTCTGTAGTTTCACAGATTGTGCTACCCATTAGTTTCAGACAGGGAGTAATGTATTTGGCCCTTGAGGTATCTATGTCTGGGCATTTGGGTAGACAAAAAAACGAAAGAAGATTTTGAGGCATTTCTATTGGCCTAAGATGCACACAGATGTTGCATTCTGTAGAACATGCAATGCTTGTCAGGTTGTTGGCAAACCTAATCAACAAGTCCTAGGGCCTTTATGTCCAACCCCAGTTATGGAAGAACCCTTCTCTCATGTTCTCATTGATTGTGTAGCTCCATTGCCCAAAACAAAGAAAAGGAATGAGTATATGCTGACTGTTATGGATGTGGCCACTAGGTTCCCTGAGGCTTTTCCATTGAGGAGTATTAAGACCAAGGCCATCGTTGATGCCTTACTCCAGTTCTTTTCCAGAGTGGGTTTACCCAAAGAAGTTCAGCAAGACCGTGGCACTAATTTTACATCAGGAGTGTTTCAAGAGGTTATACATGAACTAGGCATAAAGCAGATAATGTCTTCTGCTTATCACCCACAATCCCAAGGTGCAATTGAGCGCATCCATCTGACCCTGAAAACTATGATCAAGACCTATTGTGTAGGAAATTCAGGGGATTGGGATGTCGCTGTTCCATTTCTGTTATTTGCAATCAGGAACTCTGTGAATGACTCAACGGGTGCACAAAATACACAAGTACACAAAATAATAGAAAAATAAGGAGCAGGGACCATCTTGTAATGCTAATGCAAAAAACGCATTATTTAGTTTTAATGCATACATAGACCATTGCAAAAGTAAATATGGCTGCACAATACGTGCACACTTTACTTCAAGGCAACACTAATTATTGATGCCTGAGGAAGAGTGTATCCACTGGGAAGATGTTGCCTAAAACGTCTTTCCATTGTGGAGCCATATTTATTGTTCCATGGTCTATGTATGTATCTTTGTCACGTTGTCTACCTTTGGCCTGTTATCCAAGGGAATAAGAAAAAGAACCACCAAACAACATTGATAGTTACTGCTAAAAAATGATTGGATTTGAATATTTATTTTTCCTTACTCCAGTATTTCCCTCACTGTCATTCCCAGGTATGCTAACAAAGGCAGCATCATGAAGGCTATAGCAGACTTTGAGCTGGGCCTGGAGAGCTGTCCTGATCACCGCAACGCCAAGAAGTACCTCTGCCAGACGCTGGTGGAGAGAGGAAAACAGTGAGCAGTGCTACACTTTCCAGCGTGTGTGCGCGTGCATGTTGTCATGATACCAAAATTTTTAAGTCGATACCAATACCAAGTTTAATATCACCAGACTGCCAGCCAGTTTAGGTGGACTGGGATTCAGTTCAAGACCCGGTGGATTGTTTGACGCTGTTGGCTGTGCCATGTTGTCAGCCGTTGGACTCTCACTGCTGCTGTCCCTTGTAAAGAGCCAGAGTGCAGCTCTGTCTATTCCAATTCCCCTTCTTTCTTTAACCATTCCTATCTGTATGGTAAAGTTTGTCTTTGGTGGATAAATCAAAAAGGGTTGCCCACCACACTGGCTGGTTTTATTAACATATACTTTCACTTATTCACTTTTTTCAGTGTAGTATTACTCAGCAGCAGCAGCTAAAAATAAATAAAACTAAAAATGTACATGCATAGCATGTAGCTTAATAAATAAAATGAGAATAAAATGAAAAGATGCAGCTACAATCCCAAGGCAAACTTTGCACAGAATCTGTACTTGTCATCTAGTTTAAAACCAAAATCACTTCAAATCATAGATAATAATCCACATTTAGGAACTAAGAATGTTTTCACGTTCACACTTGGGAGAAGGATTTTCCTCTCAACTATTGGGTCTAACCATTCTGTTTCACTTTGCTCATCAGTACTTTTTCCAAAGATGGTCTATCTAAGGTCTCTTTCTTTCCCGCCAGAACTGCCTGCTTCTCCATAATTAATTTAAAATTTTGGTCACATGGGTGCAAAGGTTGTATAATATTAATATATATTACTCGTGAAACATAAAATCCTGATATATAATTACATACATCTTATTGTGCAACCCTACTTTGGACTTTGCCTGTTCTCAAACTTTGTCCCTGCTGACCACCATACATGCTCTCTGACCATCAGCTAATCAAAGCAAAACAATAGCTCTGTATCAAACAGATTGGCTGCCTGTCACGCTACGCCTGTTAGTGTCTAAACTTCTGCACTGTCTGGATGGTTAACTAGCCTAAGGTTACTTGAAACTGAACTTTATTCCCATGTGGCGATACTTAGCAGGTGTAGCAAAATAACAAAATAAAGACCAAGACAATAAAAAGATCCATCGTTTAATTGAACAAACTGTAAATTATAACACTCCAAATCTCTTCTTGTCTCTATTTAATGTTTTACACAGTACACAGTAGATTCTATACACAAAATGGCATTGGCTTAGCAAAATATAAAGCTCATGAGGATGATGTCATTTGAAAAAGGCGGTAATCACAGTAATAGAAATTTGCAGTGATGTTTTGATGATTTAGTATTTTTTACCGTGGTATACAGTTCTGACCAAGATTATTGGCACCCTTGCATTTTACGCAGATATTGTACAATATCTTCTGAAATAATTGAAACAACTTTCAGTTTTCACATCTGTTCTATTTAACAGCACATGATCAAACAATAAGATACAAATATAAAAAAAAAATATTTTATAGCTTCAAAATTAAAAGGTGGCTATGGCCATGATTATTGGCACCTTTTTCTAATCCTTATTTGCACAGCCTTTGGCAATGATGACTTGATGACTTGATGACAATGATGACCAAACGTTTCTTATAACCATCAATAGACTTCCTGCACCATTCTGCTGGCAGTTTCTCCCACTCTTCAATTGCTAACCCTAACCCTGTTTGAAGGATTCCTTTGACCAACTGCACATTTCAGATCTCACCTTAGGTTTTCAATGGGATTGAGATCAGGACTCATAGCTGGCCACTCCAGAACAGTCCAGTGATTTTTCGTGAACCCTTTCTGGGTCCTGCTGGAGGACTCGTGACCTTTGATTGATGCCCAGTTTTCTGACACTGGGTAGCACATTTCGCTCCAAAATGCCTTGTTAATCTTATGATTTCATGATGCCCGTATGGTACGGGCTGAAACGATTACCCCAGAACCTCTCCAGGTCAGCCTTGAGATCTTTGGATGTCATGCAATGTGTTCCTTCCAACCTATACATATATTTTTTTTGAAATCCTTCTTTAATTCTTCATGTGCTGATCATGTGAAGACTGAAAGTTATTTCAATTTCCAATTCAGAAGATATTGCACATTATCTGAGTAAAATGCAAGAGTATCAATAACCTTGGCCAGAACTGTATACAGTAATAATGATCTTTATTTATATAGCACTTTTCAAAACAAGGTTTGGGGTTATAAAGTGCTTCACAACCAGGAAAAGTGACAGCAGTGACAAAGATCAATAGAATAACTAAGCCAGAATACAATAAGATGAGATTCTCAAGACAGAAAGAATAGTGAGGTATAAAGGAGTAAGAGAGGATAAAACTGACCCACACCTACCCAGCACACCCTGAGGAAGGCTCTGGGAAATGTTAGGCTGGCATGAAGGAATGACAGACGTGCTGTTTTGGAGCAGATTAGTGACACATTTATTGAGTGAGCAATAAACCGGTTTGTTACTGTATTAATGAAGCATTGTTCTACTGAAGTAGAGCAGATGTATCATTTATGTAACTACAATTATAATAATAATATGGTTGGGTAATATAATATTAATAATTATATTAATGTAATATTTGGTTACTGATGGAATGCCATTAACTTATTTGTGTGTGTGTGTGTGCACATGCTCTAGGCTCGAGGAACAGGAAAAACTAGTGACAGCGGAGGGGTTGTACAGGAGAGCGCTGTCCCTAGATGACTCCTATCTTGAGGCGCATGAAGCCCTGCGCAAGATTACAGACACCATACAGGTGAGCTGGCCACCACACACACACACGCTCACTCAAATGGACGACAGACATGCAGATACACATAAGGCATGAATCCACACACTCATGCAGCATTCATATGCAAACACACAGGTTCACACAGAGGGCATGCATGCAGAAACACAGATGGGTATACAGGTACGCACACAGATACACATTTGGTAGACGCACACCTTCAGATGCACACAGTGTATGAGGTACACTATTCCAGAGAACCAGTACCTACAACGCCTAGCTAGCATAAGACCAAGACCTGTAAGATCTGACCAGACCGCTACGATTACGCCAAGAATTTATGTAGACCTAAAGAAAGAGAGAAAGAAAGGGGGCAAGCGAGAAAGCATAACCATACTTCTGTGATATGCAGGATGGTTACTGGAAATGCTTGAGTGCTTATCCTTTTTAATTTTCTGAACAGAAAACAAACTTGGGTTCAAAGGAACAAGAAAGGGAAATACTGCAGGTGGCTTCCAGTTTCTTTTTAAAATACCTTCAGTTCATCATCGCAGCACACTAAGCACCAAATAAGATGAGTCCAAATAAGATGAGTGTTTAAATAAAAAGTAGGGAGCGAACTTATTGCACTTTTACCTTAGCACTGGTTATGCTCTTAGATGCTTGTTTAGGAAGGAAATGCACTCACAATTTCTGGTGACTAGTAGTTTTTTGCCTACCTATGTTGAATGCACTTATTGTAAGTCGCTTTGGATAAAAGCGTCTGCTAAATGCCTGTAATGTAATGTAATGTTTCATCACAAAACTATAGTTTTTTTTTCATACCATTTAAGTTTGGGGTAGACTTTGTGCTCTTCTGACGAGCAGTCACTCACCTCCTTCCACCTGTACTATGAATACAACTGAATCTTCGTATACATAAAACTCCACTGCAGTTCTTGCATAAGAAGACCAAGGTTGACATAGTAGGAATTAATCGGTCCATTTTATCTGAAAAATTGTGATCCACCAAAATTACAAGTGCTCTTTTGATTTGACCAGTTCCTGGAGGGACTAAATAGAGTTACCAATGTCCAAGCTGAAGCGCGGTGCTGAATCTTGTTTGCAGGTGTTTACATGTGCAGACGTCTGACATTTCTAAGAAGACATCCAACACAAACGCATGAACATATGTCACGTGTAGTGCAGACAGATGTTCCAGGCAGGCGTTGCATTTTCTGATGCTCTAGGATAAATGGCAGGAATCCAACTTCATACACAGTGTGCATACGGAGCATGCATAAACACACTATGGTTTGTAATACTGATGAAGTGTTCTGGTGTGTGTGTGCGTTTTTGTGACCCCGGGACTCCCCTCGACCCTTGACTGCCACGGCCTCGTCACTTGCCTGTCGGGGGGGGGGAAACACACAAACAACCACTCTCCTGCTGGATACTGGTTTGTACCATGTCGCTGGCCCTAATACGGTAACTGTGAAATCCTCTGTCGCCATGGGGAACGAATGATGTATGCCTGTATCTCTGCCTACACCTCTGTGTGTCTCTACGCCAACAACCTTGCTCTTGGGATCACGCTGCTTTCTACATGGTAAACTTGTTTGCCATAAAACCCTCTGCACATCTCTATATCCTTCTGTCGTTACACTCTCTCCGTCTGTACATCTTTCCTTTTTTTGGTCATGATGTTCTTCTGTTCCCTCCTCACTCTCTCTCCTCTCAATCCTTCAACCTTTGTCTGTTCCTCTCCATACTCCTATCTGAATGAATGAATGACTGAATGCTGTTTTCGGGGTCTCTGTCTGGTGTTTGAATACATTGCCTCTGTGGGCCTTAAAAGAAATCGATTCGCATGCGAGAAGAAGCGCTGGCTAAGGAGGAAAAAGCTACGAGCAGCCAGACCAGCGCCGAGAAATTGCGTAAGATCTTAAAAGAAGAGAAAAGGTGAGTTTACTCTGATTGCTAAAGGGTATGGAAGGTAAATTGACTGCCGATAAACGCATGTAGGGCTTCTGGAAGACACTAATAAACGCATGCCAGTTATATGCTGTACATAAGTTACCAAAAATAAGGAAAATACACAGACAAACTTAATTAAGATAACAAATACACAAAAGCTTACACACACAGGACATGCACATGGCATTCCCTGAACTATTTAGATGTTGTCAGTGTAATCTGTAGAAGCAAAGCCACTTTACGGCATCATCTCTGTGACCGTAATTGGATTGTCAGTGGATATCCTCTCTTTATCTTCAGGATGAAACGAAAACGGAAGAGATCAAGCTCTTCCTCGTCGTCATCTTCCTCCTCCTCCAGGCACTCCTCCTCTTCTTCTTCCTCCTCCCGCAGGAGGTCCAAAAAGAGGAAAAAGAAGCGGAGGAGGTCCGATCGTGGGCAGGGGAGTAAGCAGCGTCGCAGGGTCTCCTCTAGGGACGACAGGAGAAGTGAGGAGGACAAGAGGGAGAAAGAGAGGAAGGAGAGAGAGGAGGAGGAGGATGAGGATGAGTGGTGTCCTGCACCTCCCAACACCTCCGCCACCTTTCTCAACCAAAGAGGTCTGGGGTTGGGAGAGGAGGGGGAGAAGAGGGAGGAGAGGGATGCAGAAGATAGGAGGATCTGTCAGCTGTACTCCTTGTCAGCAGCCTCAGAGGATGAGGTCTCTGACTCATCCTCGTGCAGGGCGAGGGGGAAAAAGGACAGAGAGGAGAGCAGGAGGAGGAGGAAGAGTGGAGAAATAAGAGAGAGGAGCAAGGAGAGAGGGAAGGAGATAAATGGGAGAGAGAGGAGAGACAGCGAGGCTTCCAGGAGGAGTAGCTTGGATGAGAACAGCAAGCGAAAGCTGTCCTCCTCGGCTGAGTCAGAGTATACCCAGAAATTGAATTTCCGATCTGAGTATTCCCAGAAATTTCAGGGCCAGGACGCGGCCTCCCAGAAATGTGATTTTGACTGGAAGTGTAGTTCTGCTTCTAAACACTCCAACAGTAGGGTGAGAAATGACTACCCCTCGTATAGGAGGAGCTCCTTGGATGGTGGTCGGCAGGAGAAGATGAGGGAGGCAGGGGAGGTGACCGGAGAGGAGGAGGGGAGGAGGGAGAGAGCAGAGGAAGAGAGCAGAGGTGGTAGCAGGTCAGAGAGAGGGGACAACATAAGATTGACAGGCGCTGGGAGCCGTAATGGACAGAGTGGTGTGACCTCAGCGCCAGGGGGAGGGCCTCAAAAAGACCTCCCTGCCAACCTATTGAATATCTTCAGTCAGATTGCCCAGTTTGAGAAGGAGAAAGGAGTCAGGCCAAAAAAATAATCCAAAACTATTTTTTCTTTACTATGACAGTATTACAGTCGGATTATTGTCTTCATTAGCAGGATAGTCCAGGATAATATAAGGAATCTGACTCCCTTATTGACTAGGGTTTTAAATGAAACGGAACCAGAAATTAAGCTGAGGTACAGTGTGAATGAAAAATGACTGCCAGTGGCTTTTGACACCATGAATTCACTTTCTGGGCAAAGCATGAAGAAAATATAGCTGAAACAGGGAGTTTTGCTGATTGAATGTCCCCAGGTGTTGTTAGTTACCTTCAGTGTTGGAGATAATGCCTAAATCATTTTACTTTGAAATATCTTTTTCTTCATGGTACATTTAAAGCCTTTTAGCAACTGATAGTGTAATAACTGCCATGTAATACAATAACTTAAAACGTCCCTCTATGTGATCAATGCTGTTAATGTAGTAGATTTCCAGATGAAATAGCATCACATTATTACTTTGACTGGCGATTATTTCATAAGGGTTTAACTGATGTAGTAACATTCACTAAAATTGTAATAACCTAATAACGTAATAACTTGTTAGTACATTCTTAGTCAATTACATCATCAGTTATAAAATGTTACAACCCTTATAAAGTAATAATCGCTGGGTAATGTACTATTTGACCATTTAGAGGGACATTTTTTATTACATTTTGACAAGTTATTACATTATTAGTTGCTATTACATTATCAATTGGTACAGGTCTTAATATCTGTTCTGTTTTTGAAGTGGAATTTGTATAAATATGTCCTGTTTTATTATTTCTATCTATTCAGAAGATACTGCCTTATGTCTCCCATGCCATTTTAATACACATCCTTTCTCTGGCTTGTTAAACTTCTTCCAAAACAACCTGACTGTTAAAGTTTTCTGTTGCAGCTCTAGACAACAGAAAACAATATTTTCTCCCATGGTAAAATGAACTTAATAATTGAATCAATAAAGAATCAATTACAAAAATGTATGCTATGTGCTATGTCATTTATCTCCTTCCGGTTCTGCCATGCTTTGCTGCTTTTATTCATTCTACAGGAGAATATCAGGGTAACGGTCCGTGATCTGAAGCTTAATAGAGGTTGGGTCATGCAGTAGGACAATGACCCCAAACACAAAAGGAAATCTACAACAGAATGGCTTAAACAGGAAGGTCACAGTTGTATTAATTGAATTAAAGCAACTTAATCATTTTGCCACCTCATGCTACTTAAGTTCATGTCCAAGTTTTCCTAACGGACCTTGAAATGATGTTTCCTTTGTTATCACATTGATATTGACGTGACCCAGTTCAATAAGCATAGTTTTGACCATTTATTCAGACCAATCTAATCTGATACAAATTGCACATTGATATGTTCTGATGAAATTTGAACAGGAATTGGGCTTCCTTTCTTGAATTGTAATTATATTTTTGTTCAAGAAGCAACAGAGGTGAACATTGCATTGCTTTCCTCAGGGGTGGAGGTAGGCAGGACAAATTCAATGTGGAAAACATTTTCATAGACTTCATAACCCTCATAACCCATTATGTTTTCCAGTAGATGTTGTCTGCCTTCAAAATGTTGAATGTGCGATGGCCTGTACACATCTAGTTGTCTCTCAACTCAGGAATTTAAAGCCCAAAGTGGCCTTATGGCTTATTGGTGCGTTAAGCTACTTGATGTCACATATTTGATTTAATAATTGGACACGCACATACACCAGTGGCTGTGCGACCAGCTATGCATTGGCCTGTGCCAAAGTAGCTTACTTTAGGCTTAGCTGCCAACCTCTCCCTTTCCTTCTCCATCAATTACTGGGCCCATCATCAGTGATGCAACAGAGAGGCTACATGTCCCTCTCTATCTTGTTAGGTCAGATTAACTACTAATATACAGGCAGCAAAGAAAGGCAGCCTCTTTATCCATATAATAGTGTATACACACTCCTGATCCTTTCTGTCTCAATGGCCTGGCATCTTAATCTTCATAAAGACTGACTATAGAAGCTCCAGTAGCCGTTCAACTGGTTCCTGTGTTCAATAGGTGCTTACTCAGTCAGTCATTGTAAGTCCACTAAAGAGGCATTGGAGGATTTTTTGGGCCCCTGACAAGACGCATCACTGAGTGCATGGATTATACTGCTGCCATTATGTCTGAAATATGAAAAGCCTTATGTTTTTGCTTTGTGCTTTGTATTACACACTGGATACAAGAAAATTGGTACAAAAGGCAGGGCTCGCTTTAAGTTTGATGCCTCTGAATCCCAATGACCTTTGCCCCCAGTCTGCACCCCTGGTCCACAATGATGCTTGGTATATTTTTATATAAGGACCAAAGACCCTTTTTACCTTCACCTTCATAAAGGGAATGATTAAAAATCCTAGTAGAGGGGAGAATCTGTTTTTAAGAAAAAATACAGCTTTAGTCACCATGGAGCATAGATGGAATAGTTAGTTCTTCTAGGTTCTGCCCCTGGTATGTGTATTGACCTTGGCATGCACTCCCATTACAGCAGTTAAAGTTATGTTGAGAATGGAGAACGGAGGACAAGGGCACGAGTGGGAATAAGAGAGGAATTCAGCCCAAATACACCACTCGCTATCCAGAGATCCAGCTGTGAAATCTTTCTACAAAAGTGTATTTGTATCTGATCCTTTTACCAGGAGTTTTCAGCACTGTACTCATGAAATGTACAAAACATGTAGTTACCTCATGCCAGAGAATCCAGATTTAATACAACAGCAAAGTGCACATTTTACACACTGGCCAATTTCTTTTTTTATTTATTTGTATTTAGGTCCACTCAGAGATCCCTGTGATTATAAAATACATTTACAAAGAAAGATTATACACTGTATAGAGTAGGGTCAACGAGCATCAGTTGATGCACCATCAGAGATGAAGCCTAACGAATGAAGGTCATAGGCTTGATCTGCCATGACAGCCAAACTCCATCCCAAGTGTCTCGAGTGTCCTTGAGCAAGGCACTGAAGCCCTACCTGCTCCTGGCTAACCAGCATGCTCTGACTTGCTTCCCTTTGGTGAACATCTCTATAGGTGTCTCAGGTTTCACAAAAATTATACAATGAAACAAATTCCTCATCAGATGTTGCTTATGCATGGGTCAGGTCTGCTGTTGTGAAAGTCTCCACTGGAGGGCAGTGCAACACTATCGCTACACACGGGTAGTGATGTTGGAAGTGGAGGGTAGTGACTGGTAGGAAAGAGAGAACCATTACTCTCTGCTCTTCATCCCATCCCTACTGCTGGAGCTCTCTGTCTTTGTTTGAAACAAGAATTGTGTTTCATGTGGAATTCACATTAATTTGATGAGTGTAAGTCTGTGTGAGTGAGGCCAAAAAACAGATCACATACAGTACACAACATAAACAAAAGGTTCCTATGAACGCCAAAATGTGTTTCCTTGGTCTTAATGAAGGGACAACAATTTATGGTGGTTTCTAGAATTGTTTTAGAAACTTTTTGATGCAACACTCAACTAAAATGGAGAGAAATGGTGTTATACAGCACTGAAAAGATCTCCCTCTGATCATGTTGCCAGAACAAGATCCCTTACAAAAATAACTATTGTAATCCTATAATACATTTTAGAAGGATGCAGTACAATCATCACAGCAAAACATACTTTGAAAAAATAATACCACGGAAAATCCTTGAGTGAAAAAAAAGGGAGATAAACCATAAAGTTCGCTAAGTTCAGTAGACCCTCACTACCACAGAAGTACCACAGAAACACTTAAAGTCCCTATTGCAATATTATAGGAATATTAAAGTGATTAAAGTGAAAAACCAGAGCCATATGTTTGGAATGCTATACAGGAATGTAGTAAGGGGGAAGCCTAAATTACATTGACCCACCTTTTTAGGCAGAAATACGTGATATCATTTCAGAGCAGTCTATACATCATAGTAGGTAGTATTAAACTCATGTAAGTTATATGAGGATAAGGAAAAAGCATAAATGAATGCTTTACTGAAGATATAATTAATTTATGTTTACATTGGTGGTTGTTTGCCTCATGATGATCACTGACTGGAGGTCATAGTCTATCCTCCTTTTTATTTACCACTACATTACTGACCCTATAGATGGAAATATCCACAGAAAATTCTACTAATCTCCCAGCCAGGGACACAACTCCACACGTTTATGTAGATTTCAGACACACAGACCAATGGTCACTGTCCTCTTCTGAAGGATCACTTTATTTCTAGGGAGGTTATATCCTGACCCTGCACTGTTGCAATAAACTGAGAGCAAAGAAAAAGCAGAGGTGAAGGAAAGAAAGAGGACGGGAGGGAGACCAGAGTGATTGAGAAGAAAAAGAATAAGAAGACCTTTAGTCCGTGAAGGTCTGACTCTCTCCATCGGTTTCAGAGGTCAGCAGCAGCAGCAGCAGCAGCTGTCCTACTTGACCAACTCTGATGAAGCTGCAGATTCCAGCCTTGATGAATCATCTCCCTCTTTTCTCCTCCTCCTCCTCCCCACTCTCTCCTTCCCCCCTCTCCCACCTGGACTCCTTTTCACAAAGAGGGGGGATTCCTCCTCCTAGGACTCTTTCTTCAGCGCCGAGGCAATCAGATCGTTGAGCACGTGGAGGGAGATGAGACATTTTAAATTAGTGTTAGGAGAGAGAGAGAGAAAGAGAGAGAGAAAGAGAGAGAAGGAGGGGAAATGACATTTTTCATTTTCTACAATAAAAGGTACTACATTGAATTCTCGGAGCATGACAATACAGAAGAGTAGGTAATGGAATGGGAGCGGACGTGGTGTCTGTGTGTTAGTGGATAATGTGGAATTTAAAGATGTAAGGTCCTCTGCTGCCATTCAATCAAACTCTCACCCTGTTGCTGTCACTGGCTCTCACCTCAGCACTGTCACAATGTACAGCAGGGTGTGCAAACTTTTGCTACAGGGAGCCACGTTTTCAAAATAGTTTTCATAGTCACCCAAAACTGATTTAGCAGACTTTTGAGTATAGACAAATTATATGGGCTAGTGCACTTTACTTTCACAACACGGCAACCCCAATAAGAAAAAAAATACCTCTATGGAGTACAAATCAAATCAAATTGTATTTATATAGCACATTTCATATAATGTTCCCAGAGTGCTTTACAGACATGGTTAAAAACAATTCAGGACCATGAAAAAGAAACAGCAGAGGAAACAGAGACAAGATAGATTGTATATACAAAGTATGGTTAAAAAGGGTCTTGCCAGCCAGGTTCTCAGAAATGGTAAACTGCGAGAAAACTACAGTTTGCACTACTTTACACCAGCTTGCATTGTTTGTTACACATTGTGTACTGGTCCTAAACTGCCCAAAGCACCATGGTTAATAGGCCTCCTTTTATTATAAACCTGCTATATGCATTACAGTGTTACACTATACTATGCATTAGTCCATAGTGAATAGTGTCAACAGAATGATAGGTTTCCAGGGCTTTTGTTCAGTCCTTAGCCTGGTGTAATAATAACAATAACCTAAATCTCTCTGCTCCATTATTGTAAACTACTATAGTATATCATTTAGAAACATTACACAGTGACATCACAATGCGCCATAGCAATTTCAGCTTCAGCTGTAAAGAAAACCTGTCAAGCAAAGGAGGGCCCATTTTCACAGGACAGTAATATTCTTTACTGTTCCACCTCTAAACACTGTTTTGACATAATCGGTGCCCTGAGCATGTGTGAAGGGGAGAGTGAGCCTCATTTACTAGAGTCTTAACATCCCCCAGGGGCCATTTTCCTCACAGCAAGCAGTCATTAGAAAACACACACACAGCAGGAAGCACAAGACAAAACTCAAACAAGTCCACACATCACTATGGGACTGATTTTTTTTTTGTTATTTCATATCATGGCATAATGCTTTTATTTTATGTATGACCATAATGCTTTTCTTTCATTTTTTGAGACTGCAAGGCCAGGCCAGAGATGTTCTGTGTTTTTGAATGCACTGTACTGGACTTTTTTTTCATCTGAAATGCACTAAACCCAAAACATTGTTTTGCCATACAGTTTTGCCAGCCCTACTGTCAGTGGGCGAACCCTCTCTGCTAACAGCCAGGCACTTTTCAATTCCCACAATGTCAGAATGTCACCTTCGAGTGTTCAATTCAGTTCCAATTTAGAATATTTTTTTCACCTAATGAGTTCCAGTTTTGATTTTTTTTCACTCATTATTCAATCAGCTGTTGTAGAGGCTGGAGTTCAGGATGGAGAGAGGCTGTACAGCCAGCCATCAGAACATCCTTCAGCTTGTTTGGATATAAAGGATGAATGTTCTGGAAGTGTTCAAGGCCAAAGAGAGAGCTGAGAGGAATCTGTTGATTTGCTAATGGAGCAGAGATGACGGAGAATATACAGTACGCTGCATATACAACCACTCTTGCTCTGACCTCTTTTTTCCAACACCTGGCCTACGTTCCCTCCCTCCTCGCCTATTTTGTTTTTTTCCCCCTTCATTGTCCATGCACAGATAAATATTCTACTCACTACTTATGATTAATATTTTTCAAGGCTTCAGCATTCAGTTGTTACATCCTCAGCTACGCTTAAGATGCAAGGACAAGCACATTGTGCAGCCCAAGGAAATTTCCTTCCAACAACAAAATTACACTCTGATACAAAACATGCGCACATACAAGTTTACACTGGCGCATGCATACGTGCACTCGCACTCATACACAAGTCCATATTAGCACATGCACGCAAGCATTGCACACACACACGCACTCTCACAAAGCTTGCAAATTCCATTACACTGTAGAACTCCACTGTAGATTTGGGTTAATTTAGTAAACACATGGTCAGAGCTGCCACAACAGCAAGAGCTGTCGGGTGGAGGTGTGTGTGTGTGTGTGTCACTGTGTGCACACGCGTGCTGTGTGAGGCACATGCATAAACGTGCGTTTATGCATGTGCACTTCAAAGTAAGTGCGTGTTTGCATTTGTGCGTGTGTGTCATTGTGTGCATGTGTGTGTGTGTGTGTGTGTGAGAAACGCTGACTGTGTGAAGCAGAGAGTCCTGGCAGCAGCAGTCTAAACCCAGCCACTCTCTCCAGAGATAGCGCTTCTTTCTCATTTGCTCTGGCCCTATTTTAATAATAGCTGTGCATAAGTAATTTCTAAAAGGCCAGGCAGACACATGGGCGCCGGTGGGGGAAATTAAACTCATTTTATCTGTGAGCAGGTGGATTCCTATTTATCATTAACATGCATAGAATTTGCACAATGTTATTTCTTGCTGCTGCTACTGATGGAACGTCATCCAAATAATGTCGAAGGAGGGTCTGCCTTTTTTTTTTTTTTTTTTTCTTTTTTTTTTTTTAT
>OOFE01031544.1:9852-24395 GCA_900323365.1 Monocentris japonica | reverse complement strand
GCAGAACATGAACAATTCATTTAGCAGTTAATGGAAAAAGTTTGCAAAAGGAGTTTAGCCATATTAAAAAGACATTACTTACAGCAGACATACACATGCACGTACACACACACACTCATGCAGCCACACATACGGGTACACATTCAAGATGATGAGTCAACATTCTCTAACTCACTGATATGCTAGCATGGTGTTGAAATTTTTTTATGTTCAGTTTTATGTTATTTTTTTGGATTACTAACTCTATTCTTCAATTAATTCAGACTGCAGGGAGTGTTAATCCACAGCAGAGCCGGAGAGGTCTATTTCTTCTAGAATAGGATTGATGGAGAATATCGGACCAGCATCACACATCCCACACAGAGAAAGACACAGAATAGCAGATTTCTCTCCTCCTCCTCCCCCCCCTCTCTCTATCTCTCTCTCTCACTCAGGCACACACAAAAACCTATATTCACTTACTCTGCTTCTTTTTTTAAATTTTTTTACCAAAGATCTTGACATAAATCAGATAGAGAGAACCAGTGAAGGGGGAGATTGGTGTAAAGTAGTAGATGGAAAAATAAAGAGAGGAGGAGAGCAGCAGGGATGTCGTGGGGTTTTTCCTGGCTCAGAAAAGGGCTTTGGTGGTACTTGTGCAGGCCAGTGAATGCGATCAAACGACCGTCTATACCATGAACATGGACTTTATTATTTGGCCCAAAATAACTTTCAGTGATGAAGTGACTCAATCATATTTAGGCTATTATAGGAAAATATTTAACAGGTTGACAAATTACACAAAAAAAGTTCAAATAAAGGTATTAAACAGTTGTGTAAAACAGCACATATGACCCCTGCCCTGCTGGTCAGAGCACTGTATAGCCACCAAAAATAGAGCACAGGGAAATCTCATTGAAAACAATTAGAAATCACGTTTTACAGCACCAAATTATATTTTTTTTCCCGTTCTCTTGGCTTTGGTGGCCGACAAAAAAATCTCTATGCAGGAAAAACCCTGCACTTAAACACATTTGACCCACCCTTTAAATGGCAAAATTGAGCTTAAATGATATAAAATGATACAGATCTTTCAGTGCGCTTTATTTAGGTGATCTATGAATGCAAAGTATACATTTTACCAGTGGTTCCCAATCCAGTCCTCAAGGACCCCCTGCAGGTTTTAGCTCCAGCTCTACTCAGGCACACCTGAACCAATTAGAGGCTTCACATTTTCATGATACCTTAATTGATTATACTATCAGACTGATGTAAGTTACGTGAAAATAGGGTTTTTTCAGGAAAATAAAACCTAAAGAATAGTGTGTGTATATACATATATATATACATATATATATATTGTGATGGTTGTTTACCTAATGGAGTTCATAGTTCACCCTTTTCATTTAGCACTACACTGGTAATAACATTTGTTTTAGAGAAGCAAAGAATCATCTTAATAGTGCATCTTTCTTCTGTCTGGGGTGGATCATACCATATGTACTACATGTTTGACACTTAAAGGAACACTTCACTCCAAAATAAAAATTCAATCATTATCTATTCATCCACATGTCAAAACTCTTTGAAGTTTGTAGGGCCACCAAACAGCGAGTTAACCCCCATACTTTCATAGTACCTCACCCTTCTCCCAAGCTATTGAAGATAACGGGGCCATCTTTTTACAGCTCTAATATAAAATCATAAAATGTCCATCAAATTTCTCCAAACAGCTTGTGCAGCATAAGCCCTGTGTTAGCCAAATGGTTACACTGTGGGTCCAAAAGTCCAATATTTACCTCATTGTCTCCTATATTTTCCTCATTGACCATGTTTGGGTCATGCTCACACCCGACAGTAGCAAGCAAGAGTTGCTGTATTATGGATTTGTAGTGGATTATGCTGCACAAGCTGTTTGGAGAAATTTGAAGGACATTTTATGGGGGTTTTCTGAGCTGTAACAATATGGCCCCGGGGGGAAGGCTGAGATGGACTGCGGGGGCTAACGCTGTGTGTTTGGTGGTCCTTAGAACTTCAATGGAGTTTCATGATGAGTAGATACCAATTGAATGTTCAGTTTGGGATGAACTACTCCTTTAAATTGTTGTTTCTAGCAATGTGTGTATTTGCTGTCTATGTCTTTGTGTGTGCAAGTGAGTGTGTGTGTATGTGCATGTCTGCAAGCTTGAGTGCGGTTGGGCTTTGGGGCTCTTTAGACAAATGTTCCTGATGCCTCATATATCACAAGTCTCAGTACTGTATCATCCCCTGTGAGTGTACCTCTGTAGACAGCACAGAAATACTGAAGACAGCAGGTACACACAGGTATCCGCAACGCACACACACATACACACACACACATACACACGTAAGCATACACACATGCATACACAGGCAAACACACACATACGCACACATACACGCAGGAAAAGGAACAGGTGCAGGTTGAAAAAGCCAGCTGCCACCCGTTCTTTGTGACATCTACATTTCATCAGCAGCAACAGCAGCACAGGTGATGCCGAGCCCAGTGGGTACTGAGATTAGGAGAGAGAGAAGAGGTTTAACTTAGACTGTCAACTAAGGTCAGATTTGCATTTTCCTTTGAATGTTAAAGGTTAGGTATTTGGGTGGCTAAGCTGATCTAAGATCAATGCCTAAAGGCAACTGAGGGACTGCACCCTGGAGCTCTTGATGATGACATCATATCTAGCGGCCCCGTCTTCAAGCTTGGTCACAGGAAGCTGAGTGGGCAGTGGGGTGATTTTGCCAAATCGGAGCAACATGATTGGTAGACAGTAGCAGGAAAACAGTCAGTGCCCTCTACTCCTCTACCTCCCTTTCTCTCTCTCTCTCTCTCTTTCTTTTTCTCTCTTTGCATTTCCCTCTCCCTTTCTCTTGCCTGTTGCCTCCTCTTTGTCATTCTATCTCTATCTTATTTCGGTCTCTACTACTATCTCTATCGCCCTATTGCTCCTGGCTTCCTCTCCCCTGCCTCTATCTCTATTTCCCTGTTGGCCCTGTCCTGCTTGGCTGCTGTGAGGAAGTGCTGTCAGGTGAAACCCAGGTGAGTAGATTACCCTCTGACCCACAGCTGGAGGTGAGACCGATTGGCTTGTAATTGCTATCAATGTAGTTTGTGTGTGTGTGTGTGCCTTTTTTCCATTTGGACAGTATGATGGCTATCTGGCCTAGCACAGGCAGCCAGCAACATTAAACGGTGAAATGCATTCTGGGCTGTGATGGTGCATTATGGGTGTAAGTGGGTCTTTGGTGTCCATACCAAAAAGGATGAAAAACCATCTTTGCTGCTCTCAGCAAACTGGAGCTTACTGATGTGTCCAGAGTATCCGTATACACACACACACACATGCACACACACACACACACACACACATGCACATGTGCAAACACAAGAAATAAAAACACATATATAATTACATTCTTTTCACTCATATACCATTCTTTGAATGACACCCGATTTGTGCATTGGTGTGTGGTAAGGGGCCTCCTGTACAGATTATGTGGTTGTGTTTGTGTGCATGGCTATACCTGTGTGTGCAGAGTATTTAAGTGTGTGCATGCATGTGTGTGTGTGTGTGTGTGTGTGGCATGAGTGTTCATGTGTGCACAAAGACGGGATGCTGTGAAACACAGGCTCTGACTCCCAGCAGTCCTTTGTCACACTGACTGACTGCTGAAAGGCTGAAAGCAGGAAAGCTATTTCAGACTGTGGGGCTAAATGATGGCAGGTACTCCGATGTACCCGCAGCTCACTACAATAACACAATACAGACCAGTCATACAGCCCTGTCATCTCCATCTGTAAATGCACTTCTCACAGCTCCCCTACAACTCCCCCCCCCGCCAACTGCCATTCAAACACTAGCCGTCCCCCAAACCCAATTGGACCTGAAGTAAAGCCAGCTTCTGTGCAGTCATTTGTAAGGGTCCTTTTCCCTTGTTTCCTTGTTTTGTTTGTCTTTTGTCGTCCTCAATTTGTTTTGGAGTTACTGGTTCAATTTATTGGCCCGTTGTTGTGGGGGTAGGGGGTGTCACTTGGCTTTAATGTATGACTCACTTGGAGGAGCCATGTATTTCTGGTGGTGTCGGCGCTACTTCTGAGCCTATTGATGAAATTAATGACCAGAGTGACTAAATGGGCCGTCACAATACATGGCTCTGGAGACTCACAGGGTGGGCAGGCTTTTATGCCGGCCAAGCACTAACACAGTCAGCTGCAAGAGAGACAGAGCAGAAAAAAGAGGACTATAGAGTTTTTTTTTGAGGTGAGAGAAAATAGAGAGAGGGAGAGAGACATCAGATGGTGGAAGAACGCATACAGTAAAAGTAAAGGATGGAGAGAAAGGGGGGAATAAGAGAGGGTGGCAGAGAGGAAGGCAGGGACAGAGAGATAGTGAGTAAGTAAAAGCAGGTCTGGTCCAGGTGGGGTTCAGACAGTCAGTATGTTATTTTAGGAGGGCAGAGGGAGGGAGGGAGAGAGAAAGGGATGGATGGAGGGAGGGGAAGATGAATGTAGTTAATTAAGATGAGCAGGCGGAGGAGACAGTGTGGAATTACACAAACACTAATTAGAGTCTTCGTTAGGGGGCACGAAACGAGAGCAGCACATCCATCATCTCAACCCTCCATCCCTCTTTACTCCCTCCTTCTTTACCTCTATTCTCTACTGCTCTTGCTTTCGCATGGCAACCATATTTCTCTCACACTTCTCCCCACGGCCCCCCGCCTCCTCCACTCCTCCTCTGCCACTTTTCATTCCACCGTTTCCTCCCTCCCGCTTTCTCCTCTCCACTATTTTCCTTGTCGATCCGATCAGCAGTTAACCAAATAGGTGCGATTTAACATTTGGAATCGTAATCGAAGCAACCTGTCCTCTCCCCTTCCTTTACTCTGATTGCTATTCCTTCTTTTCACATCATCCCTTCTCTTTAATCACCGCACCAGGAAGGATTTCATTTCCACACTCTGTCTCCCACTTCCCTGTTACATGCTGACAAACACACACACACTAACAGTACCATGTCAGCACTATTTTTATTGTCTCTCCAAGCCAGTCAATGCCTCTTCTAGTCTTTCTGCTCCTGTTCCCATCCTCCTACATACAGTATACATAGTACTGTAAACCACTTACCTCTTCCTATCTTTCAATGCCTTCATTCCCTGTCGCTCCCCTCTTCACCCCCTTTTCACACTCAGTCTCTCAGCACTTCTCTTTTCCTCTTATCGTTTCACTGTCCTCTCGCTCATCCCTCATTCCCTACTCTAATATAGGAGCACATCTACCTCACGCTGTTGTCATCTGCATCCCTCTGCATTCCCTCATCAGACCACAGGGATGGATGGAATAATGGAGGGATAGATTTAGATGGAGCAGAGGGTAGTCTTCTACATTCATACTGCATGCATACACTCATACACTCATAACATAACAAAGAATATGGCATGTACCTTGTTCTGAGTGTGAATGAATGAATGAAACACTCTTTTCATGCTAGAAGAGAGAGGTAGCATGACAGCAGCGTTGGCATGCTTTCCTTGTGCTGGATTGAATACCATTCTCTGTTTACCTAATAGCAGTAGTAGGCAGTCAACACCATTGTTAATAGCAAGAAGACATATAAATAATGTAAAGCGTTATTCCAGAATCCTCTCTCTCTCTTCTTCAGGACACCGTGTCTGAATATTTATTATTTACTTCCTGCATCCAGACCTTTGACCCCAGTCTGAACTTTGTATGAGCTCCTTGCCATCGGGTCACAGATAGATGGAGCAGACAGAACCGAGGGCCCCCCACTGTTTGCAGCTCCAAACTGCAGTCAAAGGTCACGGTGTGCTCACAGCTGGAGCCTACTAACAAGCTGCTGTCCACCTGCCTGTCACATCCAGCACCTCAGAGCACCCATAGCATGGTAATGGACCACCTACACTTTCAGCTTAAAATACTTACTCATAGAGAAGATGGAGGCCGACCGGCAACAGTAACTATATTGTCTTAGCGTTCTTTGAGCTGTAAAACCTGGAGTACTCTAAATGACCTTAACCAACAGCCTTGGTCTTGATACTAGGGCCAACAGGGAGGGAATTTCAGACACAAGAATGCTTTGAAGGTGTTAAAGGTTTGCTTATATCTGCATCAGAGTAGAACAGACAAGTAGTTTGAGTTACAGTGGCATGTGAAATTTTTCAGAAAACATAATTTCCATCTGCAGGTCGAACTCTGCAAGATCCTATAGTAATAAACTGCAGTTCCAGGCAGGGCTGGTCCTCAGACCTGAAGTTACCCAAGCAGCAATCCTAGTGTTGTGCCAGGAACTATAATTCTTGGGCAGGGCAGCACGCCCGACCAGGATTGATTTTCTGCATAAAAATAATTGATATACTCCCAGTGTCTCGAAGGTTGAAATTCCTTAAACTATTCAGTCAGCAGGGACTGCATGGGAACACTGGATCACCCATTAAAACCAGTACCAATTTTACACCACCAGCATCGCCCAGTCTCCTTTCTTCCATCAGCATCCATCAGGGCACATCCAGAATTCTTCCTGGCTAGCACAACAGCAGCATGCTAATTTAGCATGAAACCACCATAGTGTGCCCCATCATTGCAACTCCTGTAATCCCTACAGGTGAGAGAGAGAGAAAGAGAGAGAAAGAGAGAGAAAGAGAGAGATGGATTCTTGAGTATCTGATTGAGCAGCACTAAATGAATAATTGATATGCTGGTTCTCCATTCCAATGAATACACAAAAACACACAAACTCACAGACACAAACACCTTCTGTTTTACAGCACATGCAGTCACCAGCCTCTCAGGCTAAGCTAATCCTCCAGGAAATGTATTACGTGATTCAATTAGTAGCACCATGAGCATGACCATAGTGCCAGCTCCTCTCTGTGTATGGCATGTTATAGAGTGTGTGTGTGTGTGTGTGTGTGTGTGTGTGTAGGTCCAGAGCTGAACTAAGACCATTTATTAATGTACGGAGCTTTCCCACATCTCTTCCAGATCGTAGAGTGTGGAGAGGAAAAAAGGAATATAGAAATTACAAATACTTAAAGAATTGTACCAAAATGAAATTCAGCATTTTGATGGCAAAAAAATACTGAATTGAAATAGGTGTATTTTGCATTTTTAAAATATAGAAAATACATCATAAAAATGGATATCCTAGCCATTTTCTCTGTTTCTCTGTCATTTTCTACCAAAATGATCTGTTTGTTTTTTCATTGTTCATAATCTTGTTTTCCATACTCATACTTGTTTACCATGCTCACAGTAGGATGACGCCACCCGATCTCAAGCCAAGTTCCAAGGGTCAGGTGCCAAATCAACCACAAGTCCAATCTCAAGCTGAGATACAAGCAAAAAGAGACAAGAGTTTCCTTATTTTCATTGCTCAATATTTCAAAAATAGTGATGACTCCATCCTTAACAGTGTTTTGCAAGTCAAGGTCAGCTAATTGCAAGACAGCTAATAACATCAATAGCGTTTCATAATGAATTTTACTCATAGTAGATAATATTCCTTTTCTCTTGGTCTAATTTAAGACAGTTTTCAGAGCATCCAAGACTCAAAGAAAATATATCAGATGAAAATTGCATGCTAAACGTGCAGAAAACATTTTTAGTAAGTCAGAATGAGGTCTTGAGATTTAGTCCAAGTCATTTTTGCTATTTCAAGATGTCAGACTTGAGGTATTCACATGACTCAAGTTCCCGACTCTACCACAATCCGGCTCCAAGATGAGGCTTTACAATATTTTGTTGTGATCAGTTGATTCTTTTTTATACTAGAATAGCTCGGTAGCCTAAATTAGCTCTCTGTGGTGTAAATGCTATTTTTACCATGAAGCCAGCTCTCTACCAAACAAGTGTTTCAGCACTTTTAAAGTTCAAAAATACTGTCCTCAGAGGTATCTTGTTAAAAATTAGATAATGATTCTCAGACTCGGCAAATAGTAATTGCATATTTCAAATATGTGTAGTGGAAATACAGCCCATCTCATGGTTCAGTGGGGGATGAGATGGAGGAGAGAGAACAAGTGTGTTACTCTTTATTGCTCCATCTCTCTTTCACGCTCTCTGAATCTCTCTATTACCCTAGAAGTTTGATTTTCCAAGAATCAGACACACACACATATGCATGTACACACACACACACACACACACACACACACATGCACAGTGTCCATCCATGAACACTACATGCTGCATCATGTGGCAAAGAGTATGTGTGTGTGTGTGTGTTTGCGTGTATTTGTGCGTATTTGTGTCTCTGAGTTGTGATTGATGCCTCTCCTCGTATTAGGCATTTAAAGACGAATGGGGTAGAGAGGGGGAGCATGGGAAAAAGAGAGAGAATAGAGATAGGGAAAGAGAGAGAGAGAGAGAGAAGGAAAAGCCACTTAAGAGGGGACTAAACCATTTAACCATTCAACCTCAAAGCCTTCTCAATGTCACACTCAACTGACTGGGCTGCCTTCCTCTTTCTCTCCTCCATTTCTCTGCTCATATCTTCTCTCCCTCTCTCTGGCTCGGTAATCATGTTTATCATCATCAAGCAGTAGGGACGGTTGCCCCAACTGACCTTTTAACATCCGCCCATCCATCCATCCACATCTTTGTCTCCATGACGCAAATTATTTTGGGATGATGTCACATTTGACTCAGTGGCTGTTTACAGTGAGTGGTGAATTAACCCTGATTGGCTAGCCTGCCTGTCTGTAATCGAAGTGGATGAGACGAGGGGTATAAGATGGCATACTGGCCGGATGTGACTCATTATTTTTCTCTCGTTTCCTCCACTACTTTCTTGTCCTCTCATCCCCTACTCCAATTTATAATACTGCCCTCTCACTCAGTCTCATCTCCCTCTTTCCCAAGCCTTCTGCTCATCAAATCCCTCTCTTATCCTTATATATTCCCTATTTTTCATTTTCACGTTCTCTCTCTCTTCCTCCCTCCCTCTGCCTCTCTCCCTCTCTCCCCTGGATATTTAGTTTGATTTATTGCCTCTTGTTGGAAAGGTTGGCGTTTTAATAACTCAGCTCCTCCTCACCCGAATGAGGGAGAATGTGAGGGAGAGAAGAACTTTAGTAAGCACAAAATAAACGTGTGGACAGGTTGCAAGGTTTTCTGGTGCTTTTCTTTTATCTCTCCCACGCTGTTCTCTCTTTCATGTCTCCTGGTTCCTCTCTCGCCATTCACTCCGGCTGAGGATATAAAAGCTAAACGTGCAGTCGAAATGGATGTCAATTTGAGCTCCTCTCTGATCTGTGCGGAAGAGAAAAGAATACACACAGACACCTAACAGCCATAATGGACTTGGATGTGGAAAACGGACAACTAAATATAACAGAAGAAAAACAGCGGGGTCTGGGTTGTGGTACAAGAAAACTTGGTACCGCAAAAGATGACATTAGCCAGGAGAGCAACGGTAAAAGGAGGACGACGTGCTGGCCAGGAGATACAGAGTGACAATAAAGAGAAAAAAGGAAGAGAGGTGGAGGGGTGACATCAACAGAGAGATGAGACTGGAAATGTATGGTCATCAGCTAATGGGCTGGCGGAGAGACAGAGAGAGAAATGAAAGACAGAGCAGGAGTGGGAAAAAGATAGTGAGAGACACACTGGGACATTTGTAGCACCAAACAGAGCCTTTATTTAGATGGTGATTACTCACACTGGTCATTAGAGAACCATATCACTTTCCCTCATTTACTGAAAGACAGCAAGGGAGTGGGGGTGAGGAGAGAAGGAGAGGGCAATCATTAGAAGATATCACTTTCCCCCCATCTTCTGATGAGGGGAAGAACGGCAGAGGAGGATGAGCAGGCAGATACACAGACCGAGTCTACATCCTCGAGCAATAAGACAATAACAGCAATTAATGACTTAAGTTACAGAGGGAGCTAGAAAACCTGTTTGTTGCGTCATATGCTCTTGTTTATTTCTGTTTTCGGTGTCTGCATTTGAGGTAATTCTATTTGATGAAGGTAATTATGTGGTCTTAGCCATAGCCTAAGCACATTGTTTGTTTCTACACGCCACATCTCCTCCAAGAGCAATGAAGTTAAAGCATGTGTCAGGTTAATTACTGAACATGAAGTGGGATTATTGGAAAACATGCTGCATTTTCAATTTAATTAAATGTTTTCACATGTTCGTTTTAACCATGTTCAACCTTGTGATGTAAAAAACACCAAAAATAGGCATTCATATGACACACTCACACACATAAATACATGAGAACACAGCCTCTGTTTTTGTTCCTCTCTCTCTGTCTCTCTCGCTCTCTCTCACACACACACACACATACACACACACATGCACAAATACATGCACGCACACACACACACACACACACACACACACAGTGCTGGTGTCTGATTCCGCAGTAATAACTCACAGGAAAATCGTTGATGGGGAAAAAGTCATTGACAGGAAAAAAAATCTGCATTTTTATCTGCAGCCCATAATTTTAAGTGGTCCGGTCTGTTTGAACGTGTCCTCAGGGAACAATTAACTTGCTTTTAGTTCCTACCACATAAGCATGTCTGCCGAATCCCCTTCAGATCTCTGCCCACAAAAACACACACTGACAGTCTAAGACATTATAGACACAAAGACACACACTTTCACACATGCACACGTACACACAAGACCTCCAAGAAATACAAGAGTTTATTCAGGTTAAAGAAGAACACATGCGCTAATATGTGTACTGTTGTTGCACTAGTAGATTTCAACATGTTCTCACAACAACAGCCGTACATATCTTATGAAAAGACATGCACCCTTAATTCATACTATACCTACACATGGCCAGCTGAAGAACCTATCACAGTGCCAAAATCAAATCAAACCACTTTGGTTAAGGTTAGGCAACTAAAACAACTTTGGTTAAGGTTAGGGTGAGGTTTTGGTCATGGTTAAATAAGAGAAACATTCACTGAAAATGAAAACCTTGGAAACTCACACTGGAAAACTTGTATCCGTGGGGACTCAAATCCGGGCTGCCGGAGCCAAGTGTATCTGCCCATCCACGCCAACCTCCACACCCTTCCTTTCCACCACACTATTTCTATGTCAAACTGCTTCCTGTTTCACTCATGTGACCTTCACCTCCTGTTTCTCTTAATTTTTACAACTTCATATGAAATTAGGGTGCCTTATTTTTCTTAACTATAACTACAAACTTGTTATGAGAACAGGCTGTAGAGGTTGCAGAATAAGGAATCGACTTTGGTATATTCTAAGATTCTCCCAAAAGTATAAATCCACTTAAATCTGGATATGTACTGTAAAAGCTGTTTGATATTGACAACAGAGTGGAAGCATTTACAAAAACACAAGCAACAGTAGTTCAATGGTTGTATGACTGGACCTTTCCTGTTGGAGAATTGCTGCTGAAAAAGATGGATAATCATTCACATTTTAGCTGGTCGTCTCATTCAGAGCCAAGTGAGATGAGCGGTTAAGTGATCAGTGTCTTGCTCAAGGGCACTTTGACAGGACCTGTGGCTGTTGCGGGGTTCAGACCTGTGATATTTAATAATGAGACAGGTAGAAAGGGTGGGACGGGTACAAAGGTAAGTCACAAAACTGGAGTTCTTGGCATTAAATGGATCAAGATATAACCTTCACTGTGTATTTGGCAGAATATCATACTGCATAGCCTCGTTCATCTCAAGGTCCTTTTTACTATAGAGGGTTCTCTCAGTCCATTTGGGAGAGAGGAGGAGAGAGGGAGCTACAGTAGGGGACAGAAATGGAGGGGAGAGGATAGATCGTGGAGGTTGATGGACACTTACCGGACAGAGGGAGGGACTGCAGTGAGCGGCACAACAAACGGAGGGAACAAAAGGCCAGACGAATATGTAGAACGGACCGTGTGTCCACTAATCATCCACATGTGACGAGGGCAGGAGAGATGGAGAACAGTTAAAGGACAGGAAAGGAAGAGGAGGGAAAGGAAGGGAAAAGAAGAGGAAGGACAGGAAGGGAAAGGAAGAGGCACAATACGGAAACAGAAATATAGAGAGTGAAATATGTTGAGGAGAGAAAGGGGGGGACAGAGCACAGACGAAAAAGAAGCTCTGAAGCGCAGGAAGAAGGATGAACAAGTGGAAAAAGAGAGGCAGAGAGAGAGAGATAGAAAGGGAGATTGGACACTGTATCAGTGATGATGAGGGGAAAGGGGAGACACAATCACATTGCTCACATCTGAGTGTTGTATTCAGGTGGGAGCACTTACACTGTCAATAGTAATGGATAGCACACAGTGTATCAGTACAATAAGAGACCTAGCCTTCTTTTTCAGCCTACATGTACTCCATAGCAACAACAATAGCCCCATCCACTGCATTAGAAATCTATTCGACTTATTCAATCCTCCTCTCTCCTTTACAAATAACAACTATTAGTTACCAAAGAAGTTAAAGTACCTCCCGAGACAACAAAAGAGAGGAATAAAATGAGAAACAGACACAGAGGACAGTCAATACTCAAGGGTACATGAAGAGAGTCAACAAAATGAAAGACAGGCACAGCAGAAAAAAAGAGAGGAGGGAAGTGGAGAGGGCTTCGGGGGAGGTAAGAAGGAGAGGCAAAACGCATTTAATAAACACGCCTCTATAGTAACCAAGATGTAATTTGCTTGGTGAGAAAAAGAGAACAACGGAGATTGAGGGAGAGAGCGATGGAGAGAGGGGAATAGAAAAGCATTTACCATCACTGCTTGAGTCCAGAGCTGTAATTACAGAACTGAGAGGCAGAAAGAGAGGGGGAGGAAAGGAAGGGGGTGCATGCAAGCAAGATCACACACAATGCACTTCACTAAAGGAAAAGGTGAGAATGAAAACTACACATATGTAAAACCATAACCCCAAAAAGTAGGTATTATTGCAACTCATTGAAGTGGGAGAGCAGAGGGGAGGCAGGAAGCAGTTCAAGAAAGTTGAGGAAGAAAGAGCAGATGGGTTTCCAGTTCTAAGATAAACAATAATAATATATAATATTAATAGAGATAATTCTTTTTTTTAAAAACAATTGAGTGTTGAGATTTTAGCTTTCCATTAGGACCATGGTCTATCTAGGTCCAAGGCATTCACTTCGATAATAATAACTTAAATATATACAAAATCAGCATTTATATGCTACGTTCTATTGGGAGGCGTCTGTCCCTGCACCAAAATTTCAGTTGATGAAAAAATATTCTAAATGAAGGAAAAAATGTTGTCTGTAACTTTCATGTCACTACCAAAACATACAGTTTTAGTCTGCACACTGAGTGCGATTTTAGTAATGTCCCTGCAATTTTGAGGCTGCATCCCTGTCCATCATGGCCACGTGGTGAGTAGTTATGTCCCAGCATTTAGAAGTTAATGTCATCCAAAATGTGAAAATCAGAATGTGGCTTTTAGAGCTGTCATTATCAAACATATAATTTCTCTAATGAAGTAGAAAGCTTTGGTTTTTAAAGCAAAGTACAGAATATATTAATGAATGCATAGCTGACACCAAAAATTGAGTTACTGTGCAAAAATATAGACACATTTTAAAAAAATATTCTTTAAAGGGGAAAAACAAAATATGAATCTGTGAATGTATTCCAGATTTATTTCACATCCCCCCCATGTTTCAGTAGTGACACATTTTGGGAGAGGAAAGGAATTCCAGAAAATTCTGGATTCTGAATATGACTGTACTTTTAGTAGATATAGGTGTATTACAGTGGGCCTCAGGGTCCAGAGTACTGCTGGTTTTCTATTCTGCCAGCTAGTTTCTAATCAGGGGTTGATTAAGACCTGGGATGCCAGGTGAATGCAATTAACTTCCCGGTAGGAGAGAAAACCAGCAGCACTCTGGACCCCGAGGCCCGGATTTGAGGAACTCTGTTGTATTAGATAAGTTGTAACATGTATGGTGTTATATGTGTAAACGTATGGTCTACGTTTGTGGAAAATAAAATGCAACCTTTATCCAAACCCTAATATAACAAAGGTAAGAGTTGCGAAAAGGCATCCTTTGTAAGTATGTATTGAGTAAATAGTATGAGCGTGCACAAATGTCGCATGCATGTGACTGAGCAATCCTCCAAGATTACTACATGATTAAATGTTACAAGTCGGCCGTATCATAACATTAACAACAGAGTGGACACACCCGCTGAGGCCTGCGGCAGTATGTATTAATGTTACTGGTACCAAGGCAGGGATGCAAAGAGAAGAACAGGAGGACAAGTAGAGTACAAGTGAGAAGAGAGAGTGACAAGTTAAGAGGATATATCTTATGGGAAGCAATAGTACTCAAATGTCATAGACAAGATGAGCATGAAACGTGCAGGAATATGACCTATCAAAAATGGAACCAAAAATAGAGGGATTGCAGAGAGGAGGGAGAATGGGGGCAGTGTGTGTATGTGTGTGTGTGTGTGTGTGTGTGTGTGTGTAAAAGAAAGCAAGTGTGTATCTGTATAGGGTAGTTGATTACAGCTCTGGCGAGTGGCTTGGTGTCAGCCTGTGTGTGTGTGTGTAACTGG
>OOFE01031539.1:8198-18677 GCA_900323365.1 Monocentris japonica | reverse complement strand
ATATATATATATATATATATATATACACAGCTGTAATGCCATAGTCTCACTTTACTCTCCTGTTCCTTCCTTGGTATTTGCTCAGGCACAAGCTTCTAAATCGCATTTTGAGCCTTTGCTTATCCTATCATATTACTACTACTACTACTACTACTATTAGTTTTAATGATAATAACTAGAAGACCCTTGAGGCCTCTTTGTCTCTTTAGATTTTCTTTATTTTTTCATCTTTGATCATTTGTATGTGCAAATAAACAAAGGAAAAAAAGATAATGAATAAATAACAAACTGGCGGTTGGGCAAGCACGGCAGGATCCTGAACACATGGAGCCTCTCCGGGGACTTATGGCGTGCTTATTGTGCCACTGCTCCGTTTTGTGCACCATCATATACATTTACTTCTAAGTGATTGACTATGAATAGGTTACGAGTTCAGCAGGTAAGTACCGATACAGAGAACATGACTGGAGACTTGATTTGAAAGCCACAGAAGTCATTCTCAGAAGGACTCGATTTATGTTCACATAAATGAAGGAAGCCTGTTTATTATGGGATGGCCACTTGATTACTTGGTACCATTTATAACAGCATTTACAGTGTGCTAAAAATCACAGGCCTGATAAGTATTTCAGTAGCAGAGATTGTAATGGATATAGTGACTATAATTAAATAACTGGATTGCTTTACCAGTGGCTAAACTATATTCCATCTATTTCCCATTAGCAACCTTGCTGACCTCTGTTATGGAGAACTGTGACATATGGCTTCTGATATATAATGCCTTTGGTGTCCTTTTAGTAATGCATCTCAAAACAATGTGCCCACATGAGACCACTAACATCCATATGATAACATGTTGTGCTAAGGAACTCCATGTTAGAACATTTTTGGTTTTATTTATCATTTAGTGCAGAATTGCACAACTGTCCTGTGATTGTCTAGTGAATGAAATAGTGAAAATAAATTGCTCCTGATTTTGCTGAAGACCCTGTGGAACCCCTGCAAGGACCCCTGGAGGACCCCGGAGCCAACTTTGGGGACCACAGTTCAAATAAGCGAGGCTGTGGTCTGAAAAGCCTTGAGGCAGCAAGTGTGCAGAGGGGAGTAAATTGGGACAAATACATTTGTGGCATGCTTACTTTCTGATTAACAGCACTTAAGCCGGCCATTAGCCACTGACACAGTGCTGCCACTGCCACACAATTACTTCACTGTCAGTCTGCAATTAACTGCCCTCTTACAGCCTGTGACAGCACTGCACTGTTCCTGTTTTGCTAACTGTTTAACACACACACACACACACACACACACACGCACGCACAAACTCTCACAGGCGCATAGACACGCAGACACACAACTTATCAGGCAGCAGTAAGGTCTTTCATGTGTCTTCCTCATGGGAGTAATGGAGAAAATTGGTAGGACATGGCTTCTAAATGACTCTCTGTGTTTTCAGGGGGGAAACAGAGTGCAGTCTGCAGGCTGTCCGGCATCCCACACGCCTCATATTAATGGCTACTGCTGGACATCTTTGTGGCAGTAAACTGGATGAATGGGGGGGAGGTCAAAGGTCCCAGTAGGTTTGTTTACATTCAGGCCTGGATTTAACTCCCTTTCGTCCTGTGGGGACTGTTGGTGATTTCCTAATGTTTTAGAGCATGGCAACTTTCTCCTCTCCTTGCCTTCCTGTTTTCCCGAACTCTGCCTTCACTGATCCTGCCAAGCCTCCTGGAGGAGTTCCTTGTGTCCTTTTTACTCGGTAGGGGATCCTGCTTAAAGGGAACCGTCTGTCTGTAAAGCTATTTGTAGGACTGTGGAGTGGGACTTGTAGTGGGGCGGCCAAATGTTTAGAGAATCTGTCCCAACAGAAAGGGCACAGGCTTGATTCCCACAACAGGTGAAATATTCTCTAACAAGACACCGAACCTGCTCACTCATCATAAGCTGCACTGGATAAGAGCATCTGCTTAATGCCTAAAATGTCAATGACTGGGATTAATGTGCTTAGGCTTGAAAATAGGCCCCGCAGACACAGACTTTATCTTGGGAAGGAAGATTATCTTCAAGTGCAGTTTGACTTTAAAAGATGTATATACTCTCCAAGTGAGACATTGTGACTTCTACCTGTCCATTTAAACACCCCATATGATTCAATTTTGGCTCACGATAAGAATAACATTCTTCATAATGTTTTGCAAATAAATGATTTAGTTCTAAAGGTAATTATTGAATGGATCTGAAAAGGAATTTATTAATTGTTTATTGAGGAGAACAAATCAATTTAAAGTCCATGTGCTGACTGGAATTAGTCTGAAACCCCCTGAAAAACGGATGGGTCTTTGAAAATGCAATGCAATAGTAAATGTAACCACTCAAACAAAATCAAAGCTTACCAGTGTCTACATTAATCTTTTTATCATATACAGTACAGTGCAAAAGTCTTAGGCACATGTAAAACAATCCCGCAAATCAATAATGGAATCAAAAGTTTCTAAATGTCAAAAAATTGACTATAAAAAGCAGAAATGCACTAATACAGAAAACAAAATAAATAAACATCTAAGACCATATTTATATAAAAAAAACATCTAGGGTGCCTAAGACTTTTGCACAGTTCTGCATGTGTATAAATGGAGTGGGAGACAATGGAGTGACGCCACAGCTCAGTCAGCTGACGAGTCAGCTGAGCGTCCGCATAGCCACTGCAAATTGCGCGGTCTATTTAAGCCGTCCAACTCACTGCTCATTCTCTGCACACCGTGTTGCTCTGTTGCTGTTTATACCGATGCTGAGGAAGCTCTCACACTACCTGCTAGCAATCGACGTCACCATTCCACGATTCCGAGGATGAGGCAATCCTACCGGGAGGAATCTCCGATTCCTTGTTGTTCCATGCTACCGGCTTTCCATCGAGGCCGCACAACGCTTGGCAAGTAAACTGTCCGCCTGGCCGATAACTCGCATCGTAGGGGCAGCGATGTTTCTTTTCAGTCCTGTCTACACTCTCAGAAACCAATCTGCAATCGTCAACATAAACAGCAGGATTCGCTTGCTAGAGGGAAACCAAAACATGCTGTCTACTTCCTGCCCGACCTCATCACCAGCAGCCCAACCCACTGGTCTCCCAAGCGACATCACGCCCCGTAGGACCCTGGGAACTGCAGTCCCGGCCCCCTCAACTGGCACCCCTAAGCTAAGGAGTCATATTATTTCACTAGTCATCAGCAGCCATTAACCTGTCAGTCTCTCAATAAGATATGCCTGTCTCCACATGCCACCATGTCTTGAACAACATGCACTACTCGCTTATGCTTATGAATGTTCTGAATGCCAGGCTTGCTGTTTGCTGCTACTACTGCATATCAGGTGGACTGCTGGGATCATACAAGTACAGATAAAAGTAGAATGCCCGACTCTGATCCTGAATCAGCCTTGATGCAGCGGAGCTCCACTATACACAGTTTTCTTCACATATAGTGTATTCCTGGTTGTGGCTTATCTGCCAAACTGTGGAACTAAGGAATGGCCACACGGCGGCTGGTGCCTGGCTATACACATAGGTCTCACATACAATTAGAATGACTGCGATACATCCAGAAATGCAATAGTGTTGCATTTTGTCACGGCGCCTCCCTTCGAGGGTGGGATATCTGCTTGGTTGTCTGGTGGGTGCTCCACTGGTACACATAGATAGTTTGTCTGGCTCAGCTGTTGTGGTTTTGGGGGAATACAGGCGATCGCTGCCTCACTTGGCTGGCTAAGTGAGTTAAGGAGAGGGTGATGCAACAGGGCCCTGAGTTGGTTGACTGAAATATAAATAAGGCTAAATAAATGTTCGTGTGCAGACACACATGAACCATCTTGCAGGGTACAGCTATCCTGCTTAGCAATGCAGTCTATTCCTCATATGTCTGAACATTTCGCAGTCTGTTGACAATGAAAACAGACATATGGAGAGGCTGACATCATGACAGGCTAACAAAAATACAAAATACATTTTTAGACTTGGTTCACTGACTATGGAAATATTGGATGGCAATCTGCCAGCAGGGTTTGAGTGCCTACCTGTCTTGTTCTTACCTGCTCACTAGCACCATCAGTCTGTCTGTATCCATGGGTGACACGTGTCTCAGATGCTGAAGCCTCATCATGTTTATCTGCCATTTGACCATATATAGCCTACCTGTAGTCCTGAAGCAGAGGGAAGTCCGTCAAACTCAGTGACAGAGCTGCGTGTCTGTTCATGTTCTCTGTTTTCTATTAGTTAAAGGATAATTCTGGTATTTTTAAACCTGGGCCCTATTTTTACATATCTTGGGGTCTAAATGACTAATGGGTGCAAAAAGTTTTGGAATTGGTCCATTAGATCGCCACAGCCGCGAAACTGGCTGCAACGTAATCCTTTGGGGCAACTGCGCCCGATCAAAGTGCGTCCACTAAAAGTGCTTGTTTTTGCCACTGACAGGCTTAGACTGTTATTGGAAGTGTCTGACAACATTACGGAAAGGATCCCTACAGAGATAGACCTTTGTTTAACCATATTTCCATTTCGTTTTCAGATAAAAGTACATATCCACATAATTCTGGGCATATATCCTGATGTAAGTGTTCACAGTTCTTTACCAGAATCCACCTTGATAATGGTCAAAATGGCCTTTAGTTAAAAAAAGAAATTAAATTTAAATCTAGTCTTTCATTTAATCCATTAGGGCAGTGGCTCTCTGTCGTGGTCCCCGGGGCCCAGAGCCCTGCTGGTTTTCAATCTAGCGTCTAATTGGGGAACGATTTAGACCTGGGACACCAGTTAAATGCAATTTACTACCTGGTTGGATAGAAAACCAGCAGGGCTCTGGGCCCTGAGGACCAGGTCTGTGTATTAGCGGATACAGTGTGGAGCCTGTATACCCAAAAAGGTTCACACTTTAATAACCTGCCACCATGCCAAGGTGTACTCTCCCAGTGCCTTATGGGATTCCATCATTTGTAAGAGTTTGCTATCTGTTTTTGAATTATTAAATGTTTCACTACGATCAGCACCAGTAACCTAATCTACAATGACGGAGTTTGAACCCTCTTCCCTCCTTAACGAACAAATCTCTGAGACAGATGTGACAGAACAACATTCTGAAGCGACCGCCAGGAGCCAGCCGGCCAGTTAGGGCACTGGCAGCGCCGCCGAGCATGGCATAGCTCTGCCCCGACGCAGCATTATCAGGGCTGACACATTGGTTGGGTGCTATACCTGCTCTTCCCAGCTGTTCCAGCGCCGCCTTCACCTCTGCCAGGCGGCTGCAACACCTGGTGTGACGCCAGCGCCACTTCGGAGGACAGGGCCGCACACTGAGAAATGGGTTCGATGCCGTTGGGTAGGAGAAGAGACAGATAGCGGGGAGAAAGCGAGAGCTTGCTGGGGTGTTACTTACTGTTCAGCCATGTATGGGCGGTGAATACTTGCTTGTTTATGAGTTCTGTGAAGCACTGTGCGTCACTGGCAGAAAGCCTGCTGAATGGATCAATGATGAGTTGCTGCTGCAGTAGCCGTGGTAGACATACTGAGATTGAATTTGCCCTGTCTGCCCGGATGAGGTTGAGCTTTGATTCTGACGCATTCACATGAGAAACAAATGGCGTTTACTCCTGCTTGAATCAGAACCGTATTCAATAATAGTTGTATTACATTAATCAGCATTTTAGCTTTTCAGAGAGCGCTTTAGTAAATGCTCAGAGATGAGCTTTTAAAGGCCTAGTGCCACAGAGAATGATGAGCCTACTTTAAATCAGGATCACAACAAAGGTTAGGGGAAGCTGTTTAGGTGGCGAAGCATTGTAAGATGTCAAAGTTACAGTAGACGTGACAGCCTGTTACCAAGAAGAAATGAAGTGAGAATACTGACTTCAGCTCAGTTTTTGGGTTTAGGTTTACTTCATTTTCATATAGAGAGTGTGCATTTGAGACAAAGACACCCCAAGGGGCTTATGGAAGGTCTTACCTAAAAAGAGTAGATAGATCGATCTATCTATATAATTTCCCCCTGCTGAAATAGCTGTTTAGTTCAGCTTCATGCTGTTATGTCGCTAATGTTCATCATCCACCTCCCCTTCTTGTCTAAGTGGGTTCCTTCTAGGAAAGAAGAAAACAACTATAGTTTTAGAGAAGTTGTACAGTAAAAGTGCTTTGATTACTGCTCTGAGCCACGTGCTCGTCCTCGTGCTTCACATGGTTGCACCAGTCGTTCTCTGAAGGAAAGATGCACATGGGAAGGCAGGGTAAAATGAAAAAACAAGCTTGAAAGATGCTAGTGGAATGCACACCGCCTCTCATGCTGTAGATTCCCATCTAAAGAAGCTATTTTTAGATGGTCTGTGAAACGGCTCCTAACATCTGTTTTGCATTTTTATCACCTGTCATGTTAGCTCTTTCAAGATTCACTAACACGGCTCTCTCCGCTGACTATGAAACTGTATCAATTAATACCTTGTAATACTAACAGGAATGAAGAGAGGCTAGTAGCAAGCAAGCGCCACCCTGCAAGTACCTGGAAGGTCCTTGCTCTCTAGAGGGCTTGAAAAGCGACCAGGCTTTCAAACGTCCAGGGGTCCATTCCAGAAAGCAGGTTCAACAAACTCTGAGTCTAACCCTGAACTCTGAGTTGATTAACTCTGAGTCTTCGGTTCCAGAACAGCTGATCTGAGTTAGTTCAATCAACTCTGAGTATGTTCACCCTGAGTTAAGCGCGTGCGTGACGACAATAAAAAGCCATCATCAATGGAGGTCCGATACTACGATTCACCATGGCAACCGACGAGAAAAAAGGGTCGTCCTACTTCACCCCACTGGAGTTAGAAGTGTTAATACGTGCTTATGGCGAGTATGAGCACATTTTCAGAAAGAAAAGCAACACAGCAGCAGCAGCAAAGGAGAGAGAATTGGCATGGGAGACAATTGCTGCCCGAGTCAATGCGTAAGTTTGAATGCAGTAGTGCATTCATTTAACCACACTTTCTTATATTACAGGTGAAAAAGTGTTGGAATGGTATTGAATACTTTTTTTTTTTTTTTCCATTTAGGTGCAATCCCACGGGCACAAGGCGCACTTGGAAGCAGCTGAAAATGAAATATAAAAACATACCTCAAACAGGTAAGGCATATTTTGCTGAGGCCTATAGGCTCACGATTGTACCTCCCTTTCGTTTTAATCTTATTTGACATATTTAACAAAGTAAATATCATTCAGTGGCTGTTTCAACGTGTAGTAGCTTCAACCCCCAACAGAATGCTGTTTTAACACGTAAATGTCCTCTCGCCTAACATCCTGCTTGGTAGATTAACATTTGAGATCTACTCAGCCAACAGAAAGAAGGCAGAAGAGCTGGCCCTGAGCCAGAACACTGGGCGACCAGTGGCTGAAGGCATCCCGTGTGTGTGTGTGTGTGTGTGTGTGTGTGTGTGTCTAAAATATATATTTATTTTTGGGATGTTGTCTGCCTTGTTGCGCCTCCTGCCACAACAGAACTCCTTGCAGTTGTAAGTACTCAATACTCCAGAGATCTTGCCACTTATAGTAGTTTAAAGTACACTGAAACAGAATGCTCGTCTTCATCTCAGGTTGATGATGAAGAAGACACGTTGTCTGCTGTCACAGAGAGGGATTCAGAGAGGCCTACAGAGGTATACATCTTAATATTATGTATGGTAGCTACTGATAGATTCCCCATTCTTGGAATTTGGAGTTTGACATTTACACTGAAGTGATGAGAATAAATGACTGGACAAACAACCTGCCCATTCTTATCCTTTTTTAACAGCATGGCTGGGCAGGAGGAGGAGGGTCCCCTCAACCTCCACAGCACAGATTGACACAGTGAGATGTTCAGTAAATGCCAGGTTAATTCTGCATGTAGAACTTAATGCCATCCTTATGTTTTCCCAGTTACCGGTAAAGGAGTTGTACAAAATGCACGTCATCAAGAAGATGGCAAAAAGTACCCAAGAAATGGTGTGCTTGGGGCCGCAGATTAGAAATTGAATTACTGGAACGCAAGTTGGAGGTGTGTGCATGGTCACAGGTGAAATGTGTTAATTGTTGGAACAATATAAAAATACTAACTGTTGTATTTGTAGGAAATAAAGAAGACCAACTGAAATGTGATTGATTTTGTCTTTATTTGACTGCTTGGGGTGGCGGTAGCATAATCTGTGAAGTGATTCTGACATATTGTGTCTTGGACAGCTCTTCCATCCTGAACAGCTGCAGGGTGGATGGCATGGTCTTCCTCAGGGTCGTTCATTTGTACGGCAGGGTGTTGCTCTCCTCTAATTGTGGCAATATTATGGGGAACAACACATGCCACAATAATGTCACATGCCCTCTCTGGGGTTACCCTGAGTCTCTCTAGGCACTTTGAGCATGCCTATTGTCATCTCAACTCGGGCTCTAGTCCTGCAGTGGGCCACATTGAACCGCTGTTGGGGGCCTGGCTCAGGGTCAGGGTAAGGGGTCAACAGAGAGGGCTGGCATGGGTACCCTCTGTCACCAAGCAGGTAGCCATCAAACTCTCCTGTAATTCTATAGTAGATACATTTTGAGTGTGTTAAAAGAGGGAGACAAGGCAATGATATTGACATTAATGCTGTGAAAAGACTTCCTATTCACATAGTCTCCTTCACTAACTGAAGGAGCAGTGATAGGGATATGTGTGCCATCGATGCAGCCTATCACATGGGGAAGCCCTGCAAAATAACAATTAAATACTGATCCCAGTCTGAGGTCGCAGCAGAATGTCATGAACACAATATAATTTAAGATATCGTCATTACCTTCAACTGAATGATTTCTACAGCAATCCTGTGGAATTCCTCTTTGATGGCCCTTAGAGGTTTGTGCCCAGGGAACACTACTAACATGTGCAGTAGACATTTAAGTGCAAGGGACACTTTTCATATGGATCTCACATAGTTGCTTTCCTGATGTGTTCTGCGTCACCAATGTTATAAAGGAAACTCCCGTTGGCAAAAAAAAAAAATGCGAAGAATTTGCTCTGATCTGAGAGCACATTCGCGGTGTGTAATATTGGAGATGTAAGGCCGGAGAATGTTGTTCAGATAAATGATAGTGTGACGAAAAACGGTAACGTTCAATTAGGTACTCATCAGGGAATGATAGTGCATCTAATCGAGGTCTCAAAATCCTCTCCCGACGTAAGGCTGAGAATCAATTCTGCTTCAACATCTATCGGGCTACCGAGGAAAGGACGCCCCGTGTCCGACAGCTGCTTCAGGCTCAGCAGGAGGGAGGAGACAGGGAGAAACTCAGGGTTTGTTAAAGAGAACCTGCCAACGAGCAGGTCAGGTTCACAGAGTCAGAGTTTGAGTTACCTCTTTCTGGAAGGGAAAACCCAGAGTTTCCCTCATCTCAGGGTTTTCACTAAACCCGCTTTCTGGAATACACCCCAGAAAGACATTCATGAAATTCAACAAACACTTTTCCTGCAGGCAATGGCTTAATAGCTCGGAGTATTTTCCTTTCAGGTGAATGTGCTTGTTCCAACAGGTGCTCAATAATAGAGGGGCAATGCAGTGGAAATAGGGATACAAGACTGGGCTATAAGCAAGCACACAGAAACACAATAGGATTAGAGGGGAGATTGATCCAGGCTTTGTGTGCTGTCGTTTGGCCAGATTACCGGAGCCGCTGTTTTACTGTGTGGAAATTGGACGGAAATTTGTTTTCAATTTGCCAACAGCTCGAATTGTATTGGGCATGTTTTGTGTGCGTGTGTGTGTGTGTGACAGGCGAGGAGAGATGTGCCATGCTCTGCAGTCTACAATTTCAGTGGATTAACCAGTTGGGATAACTGTCTGACTGGTGACTCTATAAAACTGTATTTATTTGAAAATCTCCAAACAAATAAAAAAAAAAGACTTGTTGAACGGCAACACCCCTGACTGAAGGGGGCAGGCAAGCTGACAGCAACCGATGGAAGGTGTGTTAAAGATCAGTGTGTGCAATTGCAAATTAGGTTCAGTTGTAACAGGAACAGCAAGCATTGCATGTACAACGTGCATGTACAACGTGCAGCCCAAATTGATTGTGCACACTGAGGCCTAGTCCCTACAGCAGCTCTTATTTACTGTCACTTCCCTCTACAGCACTCTCCCAAAGTCAACAGCCTCATTACATTTTGTGAAATGAACCCGAACTCTGAAGTACATGTCCACGTTGTGAACACAAATAATTGGATTATGTGACAATGGCATGAGTTGGACACGCCATGTTCACGTAAAATGCTAGCAAACGGTTAAGTTGAGGTAAGTAAAACAACTTTAGTTAAGATTAGGAAAAAGAAAAATTTTTTCTGTTGCCGTTAAATAAGAAAAACTTTTGCTGAAAATGAAAACTTCACTCAAAGTAGAAAACATCTTTGCATGAGTCGGGAAAGAACACAGGTTGTCAGAGTTAAAAAGTAGATGCATCTACT
>OOFE01031532.1:27557-70506 GCA_900323365.1 Monocentris japonica | reverse complement strand
AGTCGTCCAGGCCCTGAGGCAGCACAGCATCCCCAAACCATCACACTATCACCACCATGTTTGACTGTTGGTGTCATACTGTATTTGCTTTTCACCAGACATAACGGGACCCATGTTATCCAAAAAGCTCCACTTTTGTCTCATGTGTCCATAGAACAGTGTTCCAGGAGTCTTAGGGATCATCCAGGTGCTTCTTGGCAAACTTGAGAAGAGCATTCCTGTTCTTCTTGGAGAGTAGTGGTTTCCGCCTTGCTACTCTCCCATGAATCCCATTTTTGCCCAGTCGCTTTCTGATTGTGGAGTCATGAACACTGACCTTAGCTGAGGCAAGAGAAGCCTGCAGTTCTTTGGATGTTGTTCTATGATTCTTTGTGACCTCCTGGATGATGTTACGCTGAGATTTTGGCGGGGGTCCACTCCTGGGAAGATTACTACTGTTCCAAATTTTCTCCATTTGGAGATTATGGCTCTCACTATAGTTCAGGGGACCCCAGAGCCTTAGAAATGTCTTTGTAACCCATTCCAGACTGATGGATAGCAACAACTTTTCCTATGGTTTCTTCAGGAATTTCCTTTGATCGTGGCATGATGTGCCAAAAATCCAAAAGGGGGCAAATACTTTTTCACAGCGCTGTATTTCAACAGGTTTTTTTTAGACCCAAAGATTTAAAACCGCTATTTTTCCATCCAGAATTCGAGCATAATTGTACTTTTGCTTGTTTACTTGGTTAGGTTGTTGGCCTAGTTAGACTATTATCTCATTTCTTGTTGTGCTGAACAGCGCCAAAGGTTTAAGAAATCAAATAGG
Source organism: Monocentris japonica (assembly GCA_900323365.1). NCBI lineage: Eukaryota > Metazoa > Chordata > Actinopteri > Trachichthyiformes > Monocentridae > Monocentris > Monocentris japonica. The sequence goes on along the minus strand of OOFE01031532.1, from coordinate 69,698 downwards.
CTTAACTTTAATTCACAATAAAATTTTTATGTTACGTATATTTGTGTCATTTTGCTGTTATGACCAAATGGAAAATTTAGTGGCCTTTTTCTCCCTAACTGGAGCGATGAGTAAGCCGGGATGGAGGCGTGTACTCAGCCTCGTGCTTGGGTTCATGCTCTGACGGGGGTACGAGTGAGTGAACAAACACATACCTGTTTAGTGGCAGCGAGTTTCTTCTGTAGATGATCAATAGTCTCCTCTGCCACCCTGATCTTCCTCAGGGCATCTTCATCGGCCAGCTTCTTGCTTTCCTTCCTCTCCCTCTCCTCAAGCTCTCGCACTCGCACCCTCAACTCATCCACCTACAGGGTTGGGTAGGTAACGTTAAAAATGTATTCCATTACAGTTGCTAGTTACCTCATGAGTAATGTAATCAAAGGGATTGCCCAAACTCAGTAACATTATGACTACTTAGTCTTGGATGGATGGTATTCCATTACTATCCAACCCTGTCTACCTTGGTGCTTCAACAGGGTTTCTGCGGGTTTCAGCAAGTTAAATTTAAGACTTTGTAAGACCTTTTTAATGCCACTAAGAATGCAAAAAACCCAGACAGTAGTCATTTTGTGTTTTTCACTTCAAAGCTTCAAACTCTGATCGGGGCAGGAAAGTTGCAAGTGTGGTTCCACTCTACTGCCAAAAAACAAATCTGATCCTTCAACCATTGAAGTGACGTAAATCACTACACATTTTGCATCAAAGGCAACATACTAAAGTGACTTAGTTGACCGGTCAAATTTTTAAGACCTCTAAAAAATATTTAAGACTACAACAACAAAAAAGACAATTTAAGACCTTTTAATCGATAATTGAATTTAAGACATTATAAAACTTTATGAAACCCTGTTCAAGATATGAGATGGGACATAAGTAATGGTAAACCGTTAACTTGAGCTATTCAAACCTGAAACCTTTCTGTTACATGCCAAAAGGACTTTTTGAAGGATGTCTAAGAGAGAAAGAGAACAAACCTCAGCTTTGGATTTGCGTTCAGCCGCCATGAGCTGGACTTTGTCTCTCTGCTCCTTTGGGGCCGACTTGTACATGTCCAGCAGAAGCTTCATCTCTTTCTGGGACTCCTGGGCTTTTCTGGGAGGAGGACATAGTTATACGAGTTAGTGAGGACTAAGAAATGTGACTCCTGAAATGTGACATCATCATCATCAGTGTGATGAGTTGAGGGCTTCATTCACACATTTATATAATGACATTGTTGCTGGCATAACTGAGACCAGCACTTGTCACTGACTCGCTCAGTAAAACAAACAGCTACTAGCTCACAAAGACACAATAGTGTTGCATCTTTCTGGCGGCTCTTGATAGTGTTAGGCTTCTGTGTGCAGTGTGTAAACAATCACGAGGCAGAAGGAAAAACCAGACAACTGGTTGGGGGTGACTACTTTGTGTTTCAGTAATGGAGACTTTTCTCCCTCAGCTATGAAGTTCTGATTTGTGCAAGCAACGATATTTTTGAAGAAAATGTGTGAATGAGGCCAACATTTATTTTGAATGAGTAGAAGGAAATCTACTTGAGTTCTGCTCTGAGCATCTTCAGTGTATCAGAGTCCTTTCTCTTCAGCTCCTCGCTGCGCTGCCTCTCTCTTTCGCGCTCCCTCTCTCGTTCTCTCTCAGCCTCCCTCTCTCTCTCCCGGGCCCACTGCCTCTCCAGTTCCTTCCTCCTCTCCTCCTCCTCCTCCTGGTCCTCATCCTCCTCTTTCTTCACATCCATGCCGTCACTCGCCGTCTCTTCCAGAATCAGAACCCCGGTGTCGCCACTCTGGCACCGCAACTGTTGAAAAGCAACAAAATGACAGATCAAAATTGTTTCATCATTCTTCTAATAAACCAAACACACCGTAACTTGGGAGACTTGGGTCAGAGGATGTGTATAAACTGTTGTTATTTGGGTAATGCTTAGGAACAGTTCTCTGCAACTCAGTGAAACTGATGATTACATTACAGTCATTTAACGGACGCTTTTATCCAAAGCAACTTACGAAAGGTACTTGACACTATGTGGGGATCGAACAATATTGATGATCACATATAACTCGTCTTTGAGTCACATAGTCTACCTTGTTGATCTCCATCTGTGTCTCTCGCAGCTTCCTCTTGTAGCGCTGCACATCACCTTTCAGCTGGAGGTTGTGGTTCTGAAGACTGCTGATTAAGTGTCTCATCTCCCTGTTGATTGGTCCTGAGAGAGCAGAAGAAAAAATGAGCAGACTATCCTGCAGCTCTAAAGAGGTCAAAGGACCTGAGACGCAGCTAGAAGCCCAACCTAGCAGAGCCATAAAATGAATAAGGGAAATCTTTTCAATTCCAAAACTAACTTGAAACTAGTGCAGATGAGCTACGCTAGGGGCAATATGGCCCCATAACTTGCATATTTGTCAATAACCTATAAAGGTAGGTAGGTACGTTATTAATCTCCGGGGGAGTTTGTTACAGCAGAGACAGAGAATAACACAACTAAGAATAAAAATGACAATAAGAATAATAAAAAAATTTAAAAATATAAAGCTATATTCTACAAAAATATACAAATGATCAGTGCAAAAGAAAAATAATTGTAGGCAGCATTTTGTACAATCTAAACCTGTGGCGCAGCAAACCAAGAGGAAACAGCATTAGTCAAGGTTAGATGATAAAAAAAAAAAAATGTATAAATCGTGAATGTGAAAAACCAAACTAATCTTTGCAATGTTCTGAAGTTGGTAAAAAGTCTGAAAGTGCTCATTAGTATGTTGCTCAAAGTTTAAAAATGATTCAAAACATATATTCTTAGAGTTAAAAGACCAAATGACAGTTAAATTTATCTGGAGAGGTTTTCAGGGCCATGAACACAAACTTCACTTGTCTGAGTTTAGTTGTAGTAAGTTTGGGACATCCAGTCCTTAACATCGGCTACACAGTCATGCACTCACCCAGAGAGCATGAGTGCTGAGTACCACCAGCATGGCAGTGAAACAAGATGTTATGTTGATAAGTAATGTGTAAAGAAATCAGTAACGCCCAATAATTGAGCCTTGAAGCGCATCACACATCATTAAACACAAAAGACCCACAGAAACTGAAGGTTTTCTGTTTGGGGAGTTTCCTTGATGCATCAATTAGAATAGCACAATCAACTGTGTCGAAAACTGCACTTGGCTGAACCAGCAGTGACGCCCAAGATTCAGCACTAAGTTGTTAAACAACAAACAAACAAAAACAGACAGAAGATTATATCATTCCACCACCTGTAGGAGTTCCTCTGATAGCACCGAGAAAAAGGAAACTTGGAATCTGTCATTAAGGACTGGTTGAGTTTTCAGAGGAGGCTGAACACTTCCTGTCTCTAAATAGTTAGGAACACAACCAGTAGAGAGAGTGCTTGCAGAGAGCAAGCCAGGACCTATAGCCCCCATAACCTCTTAGGAATTTAGTGGGAATAAGATCTAGGAGGACAGAGGACGGTCTCAGATGTGATACATTATCCATAAAGTCCAGACTAGGATAAGGTATAACAGCGGGCCCAGACTTTCTGTCTGCCAAATATTATGTTACCTATAAATAAATTCAACTGACATAGGCATGACACAACATGTGTTTACAAAACAATATCCACAGACAATCCATCACCCAGACTGATCATGTAAAATCAGATGGTCAAGATGAAAGAGTGGTCAGGCTATTTACCACTACTCATTTTCCCTTCCTTCTGAGTAGATGTTTTGACGTGCGTTTGGTACCTGCTTGCTCGTTGGCTGCCAGGTTCTGCTCAAACTCGATGCGCAGCATCTCGTACTCTTTGCGCACTTGAGCAAGTGTATCCTCCAGCTGGATGACCTCAGTCCGCAGCTTCTTCTGAAGGGACAGCTCGTCACTCTAAACAGTTGAAGAACAATAAGGCATTGTTGAACAAATTCTCACATATTCCCCTTTCAGACAGATGATTGACTCGTTTAATTCCTGGGTCGCTAGTCTGGTGTGAAATGGGTATAAAATATTTCTATCATAAAACTTAATACCTGCCTGTCTGCTTTTGCTGAAAGCAGCAATATTCATCAGTGTTGGGTGTTATCATGGGAGTGCCTTTACACAAATACACTATCCTCTGAGAGTTACCTCCATGTGTTCGATCTGTCGGAGGTGGGCGTTCTTGGCAGTGAGCAGGAGAGCCCGTGCCTCATCCAGCTGGGTCTTCACCCCTAGAGACTCGTTGTACAGCAGGGAAAACTGGGACTGGAGGCACTTGTACTCTGGGGTCTCCTTCACAACCTCCTCTGGAATATTTCGCAAGTCCATCTGAGAAAGTAGGATGGAGATGAGATGTCAGGTGAATGGTGAGACATGAAGAGCAAGGAAGGCTGATGTCTCACTATACTGGCTCACACTATTACAGCATCTACAAATGTGATTGGTGCCTTTTATGATATTAACAGACCACTAAGTGTATTAATACAGATGCTTCTAATATAACATCCAGGGACTACAGCATTACCTTGAGCTTCTCGCTCTCCCTCACAGCCTCCTGGAGCTCCAGCTGCAGTTTCTCCAGGTCTGCCATGCGGCTGTTAGCCAACTCCTGGTTTTGCTCCAACTCTGCATTCAGACTCTCAAACTATGATGAAAACATAGTGTGTGTGTATAGATGGGAAACACACATTAAAGCACTTTTTGGTAAACCTCTGAAGGGCCTACTCTAACTTAGCACACAAGCTCTACATCAAAGACATGAAATTAGTTCTATGGATAAAATTAGGTCTACATCATCAAATTAAATGATTGACATTGCATTAAAAAAGACGACACACTACCTATCAATGCTCACCTTCTGAATGTTCAGCGTAATCTGGCCTCCAGGTAGCCCACCTGAGCAGCCTGTGCTGTTGTATCCAGAGTTTAGCTGGAGAACCACATACAACAGAACCAGATGTAAAGGACAAGGGCAATAGAACAGGCAAAAGACAAAGAAAAAAAAAAAAAAAAAAAAAAGCAGATTGCACACTTACACCTATCCCACAATCACATTATTCTGATTGTTGACATTCAGATGGCTGATGTAAACAATGCCACTCCATCAATGTACACATGGACGGCAGGATATGCATCAATAGCAACAGCTGCACATTTTGGTGCTTACAGCCTTATCACTGACTGCTGATGTGTAATAGGGGAAAAACAGTGATAAAACAGAGTTGGGTGTGTATGACAGATAAGACTGACACACACACAAAACAAAGACACAGGCATATATATGTTGCATGTGCGCTATCAAACACACCTGCTCCAGGGCCTCAGCTAGATGTTTGTTGAGCTTTTGTTCCCTCTTGCGGAGTTTCTCAATGTCCCACTGCAAGTCCTCCACAGTCGTCTCCATCTCAGACACCTTGGTCTCAGAGCTGGTCACCTTGTCCACTAACTCATTGTACTGAAAGGAGAAATGAGACACAACAGAAGCTGCTTAACCAATGAGAAGTAAATAAAGGTTGTAAAACTGTCCAAGAGATGAGGAAAAATGTAGGAAAAGACAGCTGCATAGATATGGAAGAAGAAAACTGTATTTCAGGGTGAGCAATGGCAGCATAAAGTTGTAGTAAGGCCGGGCAATAATTCAATATTATCGCTGATAGTCTTTCAGTAGAATCATATTGTAATGAAATAATGATACTGAGTAATCGTGACACACAATTCTGTTGTCTGAATCATAAAAAGCAAATACTAATTAAAATCTTTCACTAAATGAGATCTGAAACAAATAAAGGAATATTAACTGAAAATAGTTTTATTTTAATAGTTTTATTTTATTACCATGCAGCTGAACATCAATTTGTTTAGTTAACATGTGATTTTGTAAACGGATATTATTATATATCGATATCAAAATAATTTCTTATTATCTTGATATGTATTTTGTCCACATCACCAAGGTATGGGCATTCCCCCAATTTTCACATTCACTCTCTCCATCTATTTCTCTGAGACACACTCTCTCATACACACACCAATATTCACCACACACAAGGCCACCCGTGCCCAGCGCCAAGGCCAACCTACCTCCATGGACATCTTGTGGTGTCTGCCCTGCAGGAAGGAGGCCAGATCTTGCAGTCGACCGTTCTCCTCCAGCAGAGTACGGTTCAGGTTGATGATGTCAGATTGGCTATCATCCTCACACACTGCCAATGAAGATCAAGATAGCGGCACCCAATTACATAGGAACTGATACCCTGCACACATTTACATCACAGATGTACCCTCACAAACAAGCCAATATTCACTCATGCAAACAAGTCAGTAGTATACACAACACTAAACTGTTTTTAAAGTGTGTATATGTGTGTCAATGACGCATCATGGATGTTTATGTCAATAATCATGTCTCCATAGTTACCTGCAGCCTGGACCTTGTTGCATAGCTCGTCGATGCGGCTGTGCAGCCTGTCGAAGACACAGACCAGGCAGGCAATGGCTCCTTTGCTGAATTGCATGCGGTCCTGTAGCTGCAGACTGAGCTCCTCTTCACTGCTGTGGTCCAGCGTGGTCAGGAAGGCCTTGGCATTCTCACTCAGGGGAGGAGGGGGCGGTGGTGCATCTGTACAGCAGGAGGTGGTTAGACTACAGGGTTGTAATTAGGTGAAAACAATGAAATGAGGAGATGAAAGCAGGGAATGCTACATCTTTATCAGAAGTAAATGGGTGTTGTGTAAGATCACTGACGGTAGCAGGTAGCACTGTGTTTCCCTTTGTACTTCAATGTATTTCCACTTTTATTGTTCTTGAAGTGTGTTGTGGCCTTGAAGCAAGATGCACTTTAACTTTTAAAACTCTACATGACAAATAATTTAGCACGCACTTACCAAATATCAAAAAATGAATCAGTGATGGAGGATTTTAAGACATAAGCATTACCCGTTGTTGATTCCTGTGGTGGTTCTATGGGTTTTGGCGACTCTTCCAATCCATCAGGAGGAGGGGGTTGCTTCTCCTGCTGCTCCTCCTGTTGTTGCTGCTGCTCTGACTGCTCCTCCTCATTATCTGCCTCTGGGAGTGGAGGTGGGGGCAAGGCAGGGGCTGGTGGCGGTGGAATCACCCCATCGTCCTCCATCGGGGCAGGTAGAGGGACAGAGGGAGGGGCAGGTGTTGCTGGAGCTTCAGGCTCAATGCATTGGCGCAGAATGTGAACATTCTCTTCCAACTGTAAGTTAGAGACAAAACGATTACGAGGAATATAAACTCTTTGGACAAAGCATTACAATGGAGTTATATTTTTTACAGCCTCAGCAATCGCTCAAATTGTGTAAGTCACATTCAAATGTAATTATTACATTTTAAAGTCTTTTTATTTTTTACACGATTATTTTTTGGGGCATTTTTGTCATTATTGGACAATTGACAGTTAAGAGAAAGTCAGGAAATGTTGGGGGAGGGGGATACGACAATGGTACTTGGCCAAAATGTCACAAATACATGGTATGTGCATAGACCACTGAGCCACCAGGATGCCCAACATTTTAACAGGCATTACAGTGGTAAATCTACAGAGTAACTTATCACTACACAAAACATTGTTGTATGTGTTAGCAGCACCTGTGACCAGTAGCGGTTGACAATCAGCAGGGTGGTGTCGTCAGTGGCTTGTCTTTTCTCCAGCTTCTCAATTTTCTCTCGCAGCTCATCCTCCATGGCCTGCCTCTGCTCCAAGCGCTCACACAGCTTCTTGTTCTTGAACTGGATAACCTTCATGTCCATTTCCTCCTGCAAGTCATAGACACAAAGACACTGGGAATCAGAGACCTTGAATGTTGTTTTAAGATAAAGATCATCAATGCTGACATTTCAGCACGTGGATTGGCCATGGTAAGGAGTGTCTTGAAGAGAAACCAACTAACCGTAGAGGAAACTCCCCCTATGCGTATAGGTTCAATGAGAGTGGTCGTGGTCTTCTCTTCTTTTTTGCTCTTCTTCTCAGGTGGGCCAGGGGGGCTGTCCCCTCCTGAGGGTCGCTTCCCTCCCCCAGCACCTGACATCATTACTTCTGCTATGAAAGATCAAGAGGAAAATAAATCTTAGCGGTAGTAACGTTACATACAATAACAAAGAATGCCGGGACAACTCATTCATTCGATCACGGTGAAGTCCCGCAACGGCATTTACTTTGAGGCTCGGAAACACTGACTTAACAGACTCAAAACATTGCTCTCCTCTTATCAATATTTGTTTGTTATTTGTTCCTCAACTATTAAGTCGACTGCCATTGTATGGGCCACTATTTATAACGCTAACAATCACGTTTATTTTGGTATTTTAAGCTCACGTTAGCAAGCTTGCTAAACGAGCTATGCTAATTTTGCGAAGACGCTAGCTAAACATCGCTCTTGGATTAGTGCTTTGAATGATTGGTCGGCACTTTTCTTCGGTAGCCATCAAAGACACATGTGACGTGTTTTTACAGCAACTCCATGTCGAAATATATGAACTTAACATTTTGTTTTATAACAAATATTACAAACCTTCACGATCAGCAATTGAAATCGTAAAACATCAAGAAGCTACAGGAGATGACGAATTTGCACTTCCGGGAGCTGATTTTGGGGGGCGCAAATAGCATTTCACTGACGATGATGAAGAAAAAAATGAATATATTAATATATCATCAACATATATTCATTTACGTTTAATTTGAATGTATTTTCTAATAATAAAATATTCCTGAAAATACAATGAACAAAAGCATGCAGACATCATGCGTTCTTCACTCCGTCCTCTTGGGGGCAGTGCTGCACCACTTGGTAGAAACAAGTTTCAAGGAATGTGACTAGAATGTAAACAATTCAGGTGCTACCGCTAACATTAGCTAAACAGCATCAACGTAGGATCGCAAACGATATGGTCTAACGTTAGCTTCCCTCGAATGTGATGCCATCATTAGTCTGATCGCTCATTCGGTATCCTCTAATCTAATGATTTCTGTCATTTGATGGCATACATGGTAAGTAATTTCCGGTATGGACAGTGAACCTGCTAAACCAAGGCCAAAGCCAACTTGACACAGCTAAGACTAGCCAGTTGGATCTAGGGGACATGTTTACCTGACAGTAGAGAGGACAGAGTTTTACACACAGCAAAATGTAGACCTACAAGCCCGAGATTGTCCCGAATGTTTTCTGTTAACCAAAATAAAAATCATACAGATGCATTACAAAAAAAAAAAGTCTTGTTTGTGACTGCAGATCGAAATGCAAATCAACACGATTGGACTGCAGGATTTCCTATTACCTCGAACAAAAATAACCCAGCACTGTTATAAAATTAGTCACTGTCTATTGTTGTTATAGATTCAAAAGTTGTCACCATGACCAAAGACATAGTTGTTGGAGATGAACTGCCAGACTGGGTGGGGGCCAAAGAGTTCTACCAGAAGTATGACCCTAAAGAGGTGATTGGCAGGTGAGTGCAATAAAGGAGTAAACATCATATAAACATCACTTTAACTTTGTGTGTTGGAACCCATGCTGTATCCCACATTATCTGTCTCAGGGGTGTGAGCAGTGTGGTGCGCAGATGTGTGCACAGACACACAGGCCAGGAGTTAGCCGTGAAGATTATTGAAATTACAGCTGAGAAGATGACAGCCCAGCAGTTGGAGGAGGTGAAAACCTCCACACTGAAGGAGATCCAAGTCCTCAACATGGTGAAGGGACATTCCTCAATTAGTAAGTTGGTGTTCTTCTCTTTTGGTTCACAATATTCTTTCATTGTATGTCATGAAGCATTCAATATCAATATAACGGCTTTATCTGTCTTTTATTCCCTAGTCACTCTCATTGATTCCTATGAATCCACAACCTTCATATTTTTGGTGTTTGACCTGTGAGTATGAAGACAAATAAGCTGTTGGTACAGAAATGTGGGATGAATTGGTCTTTCTTGTTTTCCCCAAAACAGAAATGTTAATATTTATGAACTCTTTGTTTTGCCCATGTTATCACTTACTGTTGTTTTCCTTTTCAGCATGAGGAGAGGAGAGTTGTTTGACTACCTCACAGAAAAGGTTACTTTGAGTGAGAAGGAAACTAGGTGAGCTTCAGCATGAACACACCTCATAAGTAAACTGAATGCAGCAATAGTTCAATGGAAAGTCTCTGTATTGTCATTGTCTGTAGCTGACGAACACTTGGCTCATGTCTTATTAAAATCCCTTGCTGCTACAGGAGTATGATGCGAGCATTGTTGGAGGCGGTCCAGTACCTCCACTCCCTCAACATTGTCCACCGGGACCTGAAACCTGAGAACATTCTCCTCGATGACCATGGACACATCAAATTGTCTGACTTTGGGTTCTCTGTCCAGCTACAGCCTGGGGAGAATCTCAGAGGTAATCTAAAATGAAATAGATGACTAAACAAGAGTTTTGTGGATCTGTTCTATCAATGTGAAGCATTTAGTTGTCATTTGTATAGACAGAAGTCAAACTCCCTTGATTTGTTTTATGTTTTGTTCTAATAAAACAGAGCTTTGTGGGACGCCCGGTTATTTGGCTCCTGAAATACTGAAATGCTCGATGGATGAGACGCACCCAGGCTGTGGGAGAGAGGTTGATCTGTAAGGTTTTTTTTGTCAATAATACATTTGTCCTGCCATTGTTAGTAACATTTATCTCAATATTTGAACATTGCAGTCACAAAACATTCACACACATTGTGCTCAATCATCTCTAAGCTGGGCGTGTGGCGTGATCCTTTTCACCTTGCTGGCTGGCTCCCCACCATTCTGGCATCGCAAACAGATGCTGATGCTTAGGATGATCATGGAGGGTCGCTATCAGTTCAGCTCCCCAGAGTGGGATGACAGGTCCGATACTGTCAAAGACTTGGTAAGGCGATAATCTGTGAACTTTGATTCCTATTTAAGCCTACAGTCTAAGTCCAGATGGTGCGTTGATGCTGTGGTGAACTACATGGCAATTTAGTGCAGGAAAGTGTGGCTGTTTCATATGGTTGAAGGTATCCATATGATGAGCAGTTCACATGAATTTTGGACTTGCCTATGATTGCCTATATTTTTTTTATATTTATTTTTTTATAAAACCTTTCCAGTTGCTTTTATTTACACCTCAGCAAACTTCTCACCTGAATGCTCATTGAGTAGACTAAAGAGGGGATGAAATCTTGTCATATTTCTCCTTCTCTAGGTTGGACATGATCATTACGATGTTCAGTCTATAGGATCAGTGTTTGGAATGACAAAGTCCCATCGTCATTGTTCAGCACATCATTATCCCATAGTCTTTTTTTTTTTTTAGTTTGGCACAGCTCTGGCACAGCGTCTGAAGTAGACCCAATTTTTAATAGGCTGTTGGTATTTTCAGTATCAGGAACAAGCTCTAACACAATATTTGTATCTACAAAATGGTATATTGTATAACAGTTCTGTTTATTTTCACAATCATCTCCTGTGATGCTCAGATATCCAGGCTACTGGTGGTGGACCCAGCTCTCCGTCTCACTTCCGAGCAAGCCTTAGCCCATCCATTCTTCAGGCTGTACCAAAAGGAGGACGTGCGACACTTCAGTCCCAGAAAGACATTTAGGGTGAGCCACAATGTTCACTGCTTCATATTGGTCAGCTGATTCCATTTTACTGAACTAAGGCTAAGGCTTTTGTAACTGAACCAAAAGAATGGGTATACTACAGTATATGTTCATGACGCAAACGGCATTGTGAATTTGGATATCATTGTTCTCATCTGCTTTCCTTTACTTCCACAGGTCTTGATATTGAGTGTGCTGGCCTGCATTAGGATGTACGGCCGTTACCGCAGGGCCCGGCCTCTGACCCGGGAGGTGCTGGCCAGAGATCCTTACTCCCTCCGTGGCGTCCGAAAACTCATCGATGGCTGCGCCTTCCGCATCTACGGACACTGGGTCAAGAAAGGGGAGCAGCAGAACCGGGCTGCCCTCTTCCAGAACACGGCTAAGATAACGCTGCTGGGCCTGGAGGACTTCGAAACTTAAAGGTCAACCTCATTCCTGACTGCATTGGTTTTTCTGTTGTTGCATAGTGTTACCTTTTGCATGTGTCGTTCCCTATCAGTATATGTCAAGTCATTGTGTTTACTGCAGATTATATACAAGGTGAGGATTTCAGGGGTCAGAGTCATTTGTATGCCTTAAAGTTTACGATGGCTCTGTTATTTATAGATAAGGGTACACAACTCAATATTCCATATCTGTCTTTTGATCTGAACCGATGGGTCTCAGACTCTCCAAGAGACGTCGTAATGGTTGCAGGAAAAAAATATTTGCAGTGCAACTTTTAATGCAGTACTGAACACACTGCACAATCTGTTGATAAAACACATGGGATAAAGGTGTATTATGTATATCAAGGATTTTATTAAGTGTTGATCATCAATCATAACTGAGGAAAGTTAAGTTAATATTAATTCACTGTAATTACTAATTCAGTAGAGAATTATAGGTACGTATATTAAGGCTCAGTTCTCAAGAACATATGGCATATTTTACAAAGTGTTGCTCGTATTAAGGGACTCTCTCAAGAATGTAAACGTATGTCTGAAACATATCCATGCTATTGGTAGAAACGTCTTCTCGCTACCATGCATGCAGACATTCCTTAATGGGGAATCCACTCAGAGAAACTGTGAAGAAACTGTTTGTTACTGCCTTTCCTATTATAACCAACCAACATTCCCCACTCAACTAACTCTGCAGTTTACTAAGTGCTCCCTTTCCTGAAAGATCCTGCCGCTTTGCTGGAAAAAGTACAATAATTGTACGGATAAATAAAACATATATTTGACTACAATTTTCTCTTTTTGTGTGAGTGCTTATGCATTGACAGAGGCTGGTTGGTGATATTGTAGTACAGAAATACTATAAATACTACAAACACTATAAAATGGAAAACAGTGCTTTACTTAAGTTCAGTGTTTTAGTAAATATTGTACCTATTATTTTTTGCCTTGGAGGTTGGGCTGCAGAGAAGCTAGTGTGCTGTTGAGCTGATCTGCACTCTCTTTCAGTTGCTGCTCTAACTGGCCAAACACAAGCAGCATCTCCTCTCTGACTTCCTGCTGTATCATGGCCTTCAGCTCTGATTTTGAACCTGAAACACAAGAAACAAACCAATTGTAAATACTACCGGTGCCATACAATAAAAGGCATTTGATTTAGAAATGTATTTCTGCGCAACTACCCTCATCCCTGATGTGAGTTGTGACTCTACCCAGTGTGGCTCTTTCTGGCCCTGTCGTGAATATTTCCTGTGTGTCAGGAAACTGGTCTTCCTCTTGTGCTGCCTCTGATTCTTTTTCAGTCACGTCTTCTACACCTGGTGCAAGAAAAAAAAATTGTAAGTATTAAGAATCTGATCTCAGTTTTTCAAAAGCATCAAAGGACTGACATCTGTGTCCGCTGACCTAAAATAGAACAAATATGATTGAGCGCAAGGATGCAGCAGGCCATTTCATAAGTTAACAGAGGGTATCCACAGGTCTTTAAAACGTCTTAAACTATCAGTTAGAGGTCTTATTCTTTACACCATGCAATGGCAGGTTTCTTTTGCACTACATGTCCACTCTGTCCACTACAGAACAGGGTTAGTAGTACAGTATGCATCCTATCTGCTTTACTGAACACAATTGGACTTAATGTTCCTTAACATTTAGTTTCCTGTTGTCCTTTTTCTTATATTTCCCATTTATAGTTTCAGAACTTCCATTAGCCATGTTCAATTGGAAATAGGCTGGTTCGACAGCTTTATTTCTTTATTTTGGTAATTAAATTGGTCTTAAATTCAATTTTAGATACAGTACCTTTTAAAAAGTTGTACGTTTGGCTTTCTTGTAGTAATACTAATACCTGGAACAGCAGAGTCTTCCATTGTAGGGTCTTCTTCCTCTGGCATCCCAGAGTAAGACAAAGACAGATCAAGTAGTACCTAAGATGAAATGGAAAAGTATTTGTCACTTGACTGACAAATAGCTGCCATTTTCTAGAAAAACATTTAGGTGAAGGAGTCCCTGTAAGCTCTTCATTATTACTCTCTCCTCTGACACATTTTGACAGTGAAAGTAAGTAGAAAATCAATGATGGCAAATGAGATGGGAATCAGTGAGATGCAAGTCATTACCTGCGGAGTGAAAATATATTTGTAGAGGTTGTAGTGTCTGATGTAGGTGTTGTGGATGTACTTTAAGATATGGGTCACGTCTTCAGAGCTGAAGAGGTTGATACTAAAGGGAGGTCGCTGTAGCAGCAGGACAGAGAAACGTGATTTAACATCAAGATGAAAAGCAGGAAAGCTTCAATATTTACATATACGTTAACAATTGGTGTTGAAATCATATTGCAAGTTGAAAATGAAAATAATCTGTTATTGGTTTACACACCCTGACTGCATGACAGAGCAGAAGCTCACTGCAGTACTCAAAACACTGTTCCATGTTGTTGAGTGAGGTTTCTGTGGGGGGGGTTCAAAGACAACCCACATAAGATTACAGAGTATTTAAATCACATACACTATAAGATGAATGTGAGTTTGCGCTACTGCGGGGCAAACGTAATATTTGCCCAACAGTTAAACATAAGGATAGCAATATAAGTATGAACTACCTCTACTGTCTGATTGGCTGAGCTATTGACTATTTTGCACACAAATGTTTTTTCTATCCACTGATTGCATCCTGATTGTAAAAGCCTTTCCTGTGATTTTCCACGTTATCTTTGTTCAAAGCCTGCCAACTCCATGGCAGCGAGACCTTCAAATGACTTCACCCTGCTTACCTATATTGGCCTGGTGGATGCACTTGATGATGGACAGGAGAGCAGAAGTTTGTTCTCTGTTGAAGCTGCTATCTCTGCAGAAAAGCACAGTCTGGACAAACAACTCCAGCAGAACTCCTCTCCTCGGCTCAGGAAGGTCAACACGGAATACACTGCATAAGACACTATCACAGAGGAGACAAAGTGAGAAAAAGAGACAAATGTATGTGTGTAAATGGATTGGATGTGTTAGTAGTCATAATTTAGGATAGAAACCTCTCCAAATCGGGAATGGTCTGCATTTTGTTGATTTCCTCCATGTCATTGTAGCTTACATCCGTCCTGAGGAAACCCATAGGAGGAATTCAGAGTTACATTAAGTCTTGCAAATAGTAAAGGAGGCAGTGTGCAGTAAAAATCAACACATTTGGAGTGGAATGGATATGGTTCTCACCATAGCATCAGTTTGGGTTTCAGGGAGTATGGTAGCTGCAAAACAAAACAATTCTTTAAACAAATACTTGAAGTTGGATCCAGCAGTATAACTAACTAAAGTTAGTTAGCTGGTAATCTTTAACTAGCTAAAACTCAGCAGATTACATTAAACTGGCAACTAACTCAACCTCAACAGCTAACGTTAGCTAAATACGTTATATCAGCTGTGGTCAGACTGAATTTGTTTCCTGTACCTTTATTTTCGCGTCCAATTTCATTTTTCCTTTGGCCTTACAATTCTATGCAGACTTCAGATGTGACAGTTTATTCGGAAAAGTGAAATTTTTGCAGTTAAAAAACACATTAACTATCAATTGCTTGGTTGCCAAAAAGTTCTCGAGTGCGACCAAAGAGCTTTAATGAACCTGTTTACCTTGCTCGGTATCCTAGCAACGGTAGCTCCACGCTTTCATCTTCTTCCGGTGTCGCCATTCATGCGCTCGCACCACAGTAGTACAGAATGTATGTTCGCTCGCCAGAGCCAAGAAACATAGGTAAAACTCTCTTTTCATTGGAGGACAGTACAAAAATAATGTAAATCATTCCACGTTTAACTGTGTGAAAATCTATTCGGAGATCATTTTGCAATCAATGGTTTCGACCTGTTGATGAATTCTAAAATAATCTCTGATCCCATCCAAACTGATAAATCTGTGTTTCTTCTGTTGTCTGTGTTGCTCCTGGGCTAGAAACCCATAATGGTGTGTGCAGTTAAGTGGGCTGCAGAGGATTCACAGGCCACTCTCTCTGCAAGGTGGTGTACAGTCTCCTGGGTATAATAGGCATGCCAACAAAACTCCCATAGAGGCCCCACATAGGGCCTTAAGATGGCGATCTGCACATGCTACTTTGGACACAAGCCAGGGCCCGATCAACCAGGTTGATTAAAAGACCTGAAACACCCAGTGAGCCAGGTTATGTTGCCCACTCACTTGCCATAAATACACTTTGATGGGAGCAGAGCATCATCTTTCTGTGTATTCTTTCCTAAACCTGACAGAAAGCTTGCATGACATGTCCCTTTGTTGTTTATTCCCTGCTTGAGACTAGTCAGCTTCGTCTCTGGTGTCTGTCCATGCCGTATGAGCTGTGCAGTGGAGTTTAAGAACATTATCCCCTTTTAATCCACTTTGCCTTCTGCTACATGCAGGTGGATGTAGACTGTGTCAGATGGAGCCCGAGTGAAAGAATGAAACACTCAGTTCATATATAATTGATGAAAGTTTTTACTTTTGAACATTTTTTGACACTATACTTTGATACTATATTTCTTATTATTATTTTGAGGCATCTTTCTGTATCTTTATCATCTTTTAGGCCTACTCTGTGATTAAGGGATCTTACAGCAACAAGTCTTATTTACTATTAACTCAGACATGGAGGACCCTGATATGCGTCAACAGAAGCTGGATAACCAGGTAAAGAAATAAGAATTATAATTATATTTGATGTAATTTAGATCTGAAATAAATATAGAGGTTTTCATTGATTTAAAGTCAGTACAAGTATCAATGATCATGCACTTAATAAGAAAATAAATGACAAAATAATTGGATTTTATTTGCATTAAAAAAGGCTCTCAAGGATAAACATCATAACAATTATTCTACTCAAGGCTTTTTGGAGTTATTCTTTTTGATGCCTAAGTGGCTAATACAAGTGGCTACAACTGAGGCATGATAGAGCCTTGTAAAAGAATATAAGCTACCTTGAGTTTCAGGATCTAGAGGGGTCATTGGCTAGCTGAGGCTGCTATATTGCAAGTGCAATATAAGATCAGCTGACATAAAAATCACCTGTTGGCTAGCTACAGCCATGCAGTGTGGGACTAACATGATTGCCAGTGAACAGCAACGTCTCAACTCTTAATCACTGGTGTCATTGATATGTACCTCTAATTAGAACATTGTAGATGTTCATTTTACGCCGCAAGGTTCAGCATTACAACCAAACCATGGTAGCAATGCACATGACCTGTTACTCAGACTTAAATCTGAGTATTTTCTCTTGCCAAAAAAGGTGGATATGTAAGCGGTAGCACTTTTAGGTTTAATGAGTGTGAGGATGATTCTTCCAATGAGGTTTATGTAAATAGGAATAGGAAAATATAGAGAAATAGGAAAAATGGTGCACAGGCTACTGCATTTATCCATCATCCCATCCTCAGTTGTCAGTAGTTGCTATGAGGAATTATCTATTTCAAATTCCATGAAAAAATATGATAGATTATTAGATAAATTATTGTATAAAGAAAACAAAACAAAAAGCTAACCTGACCCATTTTAGGAAAAATATTAGGGCCTTTTTTGCACATTATTTGAATAATAGAATATAACGTTAGAATTCTTCTGACCATAAATGGCTCATAAAACCCATGTTGAGTCCCTTTCTTAGCTAATCTTTGTCAAGGGATCCATAATTCTCAAAAGTACTGTTTTATATCAAAGTGATTAGAAATAAATAATTCCTGGTGTACCTGGTTCTCGGTCCAGCTGTGAATGTTATGGAGAGACAGAGTTTGTATTAACATTAATACTAAATCCCCCACAGCGAACACTTTTGATAAAAAAGCAGCAGAGGAGGAGGGCTGATACTCAAATGGTGACAGCCAATCGGGATACCCGGCCCAAGAACCGAAAGCACAAGGCTGGCAGCTCAGATGACACGGCTCTGTTGATCAGCCAATCCCAGAGTAGCACTTCCTTGAATGGTTTGTAATAATGAGAAAACTAAGAATTTATTATTATTTTGTCAAATAGAGCAATGGCAGACTGCATCTGCTGTAGTAGGTCAGTCTTTTTAAGAGGCAATTTCTCTGGAAAATCAAATTCCACAGTATTGTGCATTTATTCTTAGCATCTTCTTATACAAGCGTTAATAAAATCGTTGTATACTTTTTACTCCTATAGATTCTCATGTTGAGCATGCCCATGATAATCCACTGGAGGAGATCACTCTCGATGAAAATGGCATTACAACAACAATGACGTCAGATGAGATGCCTCCTGAAAAGCCTGTCACTCCCAAGAAAATGGATTTGGAGATTGAGAAAGAGCCAGAGCCAAAGTATGAAGTGGAGAATGATTCCCAGGCAGAAGGAAAAACGGCAAAGAAGAAAGGCGTGAAAAAGGAAAAAGCCAAGCGTAAGAATATGGAGTAGCATATTTTATTTCTCATGTGAAGGTGTGTGTGTGTGCATGCCTGGATTATGCTGCTAGTCAAAGGCCCACCAGATCACATAGGTTATGTGATACAAATGTACAGCTATTGAAGATAGCTGAGATAGTATGTATGAGAGGGCAAATTTACAATTAAATTACAAATTATCTACACACGGCTCTGAGGCTGTCAGGGCCCTTGTGGTCTGGGGCCCTGCATGTCAGTAATCCAGGCATGAGTGCGCATGCATGTGCTTTCATGCATGCATGTGTTAAATCTAGAAGACACTTTCTTTTAATACATTATTCACCAGCAACTCACTGTTTCTTCAGAGCTGGAACAGAACGACGGAGAGGAGAAAGAGAAGGACAAAGACAAGGAGAAAAAGGAGAAAAAGACCAAGAAGAAGGACAAAGTGAAAGGATCAGAAGACGCAGAGAAGAAAAACAAGACACACGAACAAGAGCGTAAGAGTAACTTCAGTCTTAGTGAATTTATCCTCCACAGACAACAGCATAATATACTACACATCTAAAACATGTGCAGGAAAACTATTTATCATTAACTAACTGTATTCTATATTGCTTAATATTACTGCTGGCTGTCACATATCTCAGTTGGGACATATATACCATGTCATAATGCTCAATGTAACATGAAAATGCTTCTACGGTGTTTGAATGTCTCTCCGTTTGCAGAGAAGCGTTTCTTGGAGTCCCCATCCATTCAGATAGACTCAATGGTGGAGTTGGCAAACTGTGATGACACCGATGATGAAAAGGAAGACTGGTCCAAGAGACCTGTCCCTCAAACCCCTAAGAAGAAACAACAACTCAACACATGTGAGTTTTATCTTCTGTGCCAATCCAGTGTATGATCAGTAATACTCTTAACAGTTGGAATAACATTGCATGTGTTTTCTCCACAGCCAAGTGCCAAATAAGTGACGAGAGCCAAGATGAGGAAATTCTCAAAGTGGAAAAAACCCCAAGAAAGACAAAGAAAGGAGAGAAAGCTACGACAAATCTGGCTTTGCTCAACTCTAATTACAGGGAGACGTCATCCTCTGACAGTGATTCTAATGAAAGAGTGAGAAATTAAAAGGAAAAAATGACCAAATTACAAGCTACTTAGTGTGTTGTGATACTTATTGTGATGCGACACAGAAAAGCAGAAGGAAATGAGTTGTGGTGAAACCATTCTCGGTGACTCTCCCTTCTTCATTTCAGTCTACTTCTCCCATCTCAGTGGAGGACCTGGAGAAGTTCGCCTCGCGTCCGGCCCCCAGAGACGTGACGATCCAGTGCAGGGTCACCAGGGACAGGAGAGGCGTGGAGAAGGGAATCTACCCCACTTACTACCTCCACATGGAGAAGGAGGACGGCAAGCGGGTTTGATCCCAACCGTTGTGTATATTTTAGGGCTATTAATGTTGTGTTCTGTAGCCGTCCTTTCAATCTGTCTCATTGTTTTCTACAATTTGTCACCCTTAAGGTATTTCTAATGGCAGGCAGAAAAAGGAAGAAGTGCAAAACTTCCAACTATCTCATCTCCACTGACCCGACAGATCTGTCCAGAGATACAAACAGCTACATAGGAAAACTAAGGTATACCTCTATTCCTTGTCCTATTCTTGGTTTGCTTCCATCTGTCATCTCGGCATCATTCAGCTGATAAGGCCAATTTGTTTCAGGTCCAATGTTCTGGGCACAAGGTTCACGGTCTATGATGGAGGAGAAAACCCAGACAAAAAGCCCTTCATCAAAGAGTGTGAATCAGTCCGGCAAGAGCTGGCAGCAATTTGCTATGTGAGTCCAACATTATACTTCACTCTTAAATTCCCTCTTTATACGTGAACAAATAAAACCTGCAACACAATCAACCATCATGTTACAGGAGAAGAATGTTCTCGGTTTCAAAGGTCCCCGGAAGATGACAGTGATCATCCCTGGCATGCTGGAGAATGACGAAAGAGTGTGCATCCGTCCAAAAAGTGTACGTTTATGAAAAACTGCAACACACATCCAGTAAACATGTCATTGTGAAGATGTTTCAAATGGACTGCAACTTTGCCGCCCTTTCAGGATATTGAGACTCTACTGGTCCGCCACGAGAACGGCAACACAGACAACCTGGTGACGCTGGTGAACAAGTCGCCCAGCTGGAACGAACAGACCCAGTCCTACGTGCTCAACTTCCATGGGCGCGTCACCCAGGCCTCCGTCAAAAACTTCCAGATCATCCACCCTGACAACGGTAAGATGTGACTGAATAACTTTCTCCCACAACCACCACAGGAAAAGTGTCTTAGAGCAAGATACCGTCTTAGTAGACAACAATCGAACACTGTGTATGGAGTGAGATTAGTGCCAGTAGAGATTTAATTAAAGAAATACAATTTGAAATTGAATGCAGTGGCTTGAAAATGAATGTGATTATTATTGAATTTAACTTTTAACTAGAATTTTAAATTCTGTTTTCTCAATTCAGATTGATCTCTGAGACATTTGGGGACTTAGGAAAAGCAAACAAGCAAAGATTCAATCCAACAACATTGGAGAGCATACTGCTACTACTACAAGTTTACTACTAGTTTCTACTACTAGTTTCTGCACTTCACCGCCTACCTTTCGGTCCAGAACGTAGCAGTACCCTCTCTGACATTGTCAGATTTAATATTTGCTCCTTTGCTTTTCCTAAGTCTCTGGTTGTGTGTCTCGGAGAGCGCAATCTGAATTGAGAAAACTGAATCTGAATTGAGAACTCAATTTGAAATTATAAAATAATGGAATGTAAAAAATAATGGAATTCAATTTCAAGCCATTGCATTCGGTTGTGCCCTAAAAAAAGTTTAAAAAATACCAATTTTTGAATTCAGTGGTTCAATATGAGTGTGACAATTCAAATTCATACAGTTTGAATTAAATCTCTGTTGGCACTAATCTCTTCATAACTGGTTGCTTCTAAATGTATCACTGAAAGAGTGTGAAACAGGTCAAAAAACAGGTGTAAATACTCTGAGGGAACAAAAGACCATTCCTAACTTCACCATCATCCCTCTTCTCTCTCTCCATCTCTACCTACCCGTTGGTCTTCATTCCAGAGGATTACATAGTGATGCAGTTTGGCCGTGTGGCGGAGGATGTGTTCTCCATGGACTACAGTTTCCCGATGTGTGCCCTGCAAGCATTTGCCATCACCCTCTCCTCCTTCGATGGCAAACTTGCCTGTGAGTGATCCGTGCTGGTGCGCCTCGAGTGTGCAACTGTACAGCTTAACACTCGATGCCCACCATGATCAGATGTGTTGTTGATGTTGAGTATTTGTACATTTGGAGGGTCAGTGTTTATGTAACTCTTTGAAAGCATTGAAGTCATTTGTACCATGACCAGCAAAGAATCTGAAAGCAAAGGCATCTCATCCTTCATCCATAAACTATGTCCACCATTTCTTCATGTCTTGTAATACGCTGGTGCATTGCAACGCATTGTAGAATAGTATGTAACCACACAAAAACATGTAAATGTGCACCTAGACTTCAAAAGACACTTTATTGCTTTGATATTACACTATTATCAGTGATTTTATATTTAAGTGGAAGCAGAGGCATTACAATGTAACGCATTTTATTTCATTTTTTATATATTTTGTTGAATCTCTACAAAGGTGCAATATAATTATTGATGAATGTATAAAGACAACTGATCTGAATCATTAAATGATAATAACACAACGTTTACAGATCCGTGACTCTTCATTTCTGTTAAAATGATAAAGGTGGTATTTCTGCATACACTTAAAAATCTACTTGGTGATTTTATAGATCGTTCATTTCTTTTATTTACTTGAAATGTTTTTTTTCTTCCAATAACAAGGCACCAGAAACATCAAAAAGTACTTTATGGCTTTAATTTTGACATTTGAGCCATATACAACTTTGCTTTTATGCTGCAGCAGTCGCTTCAGTCCCCTCAGATCTTCATCAGGCAGAATAAATGTTATTTTGAGCTTTTCAGTCTTTATCACAAAGACGGAAGCACCTTTATCAAACGTGAGTAAAAAAAGTATTAGTATCAGATGCTGAGGGACTGCAACAAGATGCAGATAGAGCCAAACATATCGTGGTTTCTCCTCTTGCGCAATATAAAGACTTAACAAGACTTCCCATCTCACAAGAGATTCATTGCTGATCACTAGCAGGTTTTTAAAACTAGCTTGTACCGCCTCACACAGAGCAGAGAAAGAGGTATTGAGGTTCCAAGAAATAAAAATAGGCCACAGTTATGCTCTGTGGGAGATTAAGTTGACCACCAAGTGTACAGATGTGTATTTGACTAACAAAACCCCCAACCAAACTGAACTCTTTGTCTGAGGCATAAAAAGACACTTGACTACCTGTATAGTTACATACATGTATACCCGTTTCCTGTTCAAATGCTCTGAAGTCTGAACAGACAATTTACAGTCTAAAGCTAGCTTTGAAAATATGGAGCCACATGAGCATCCTCTGCTATGCCTACACCTTTCACTTTTAACCTTTGCTGGTGTCCTGTCGCAACACCTTTCTCAAGTTCAGACCTTTTAACCTTCGTCAACAATTCATCCAGACGTGGCTCATCTCATGACGCTAATCGAACTGTCGTGTGTACTGCATGTAATTCAAACTTTTTTTTTTTCTCTTGCCACACAGAAAAAAGCTTTATCAGTGGGTTGGCATTGAACTGGCGAGCAGCGTCAGAATAATTGCTTTTTTTATACACTGTTATGAATGGATGACATCCCAACATAGTGATATGGATTCTACTGATGTGCAATCTAGCTTGTTTACAAGCTCAATATCAATAAAATGACACACATTCACTCAGCACAGAGGAAAAGCTCCAGTATCAGTTCTTATCTTTTATAGAATCACACACAACCACGACTGATCTCCTGTCACACACCCACACACCTACGCTACACATTGCCATTACGCTCTTGAAAGTGGTAATACATTCTCTAACCATATTGCAATTTAAAATGTATCCTCTCAAAAAGACCCACATTGTCCTACATTCTGGCAGTTTGGATACAATACAAATCATCCAGTAATCTTCAAAAAAGTACATCAGCATGGAGTGAATATTGGCTCGGCTGTATACCACGTACCTAAAACACAATGTGTGCTGCTTACTGCTCAACTTACTGTCTTCTCTTTCCAATTGTTCCCATCCGTCACCACGCAGAAATGCCATAAAATAACCATAAAACGATCCATCAACATGAACTGAATGCTTCCATGTTTGTACGGCGCTCCAGTTACCCCAGCAGAACAGTAAACAACAACATTAAGCTCAAATAGATTTACTGATGGGGTTATTCTGATCATAAATAGCACTGAAAAGGATATTTGCCAGTTTAATGAGTAAATCGTGCCTTACATAGGGCTCAAGAGCAGCAGCTCAAATATGAACTCTTCACTCACTTCCTTAGTGGAGTATGAAGCGTGATGAGATACTGAAATTGTGAGATTGTGAGATCCTTACTCAGTTGTGAGAATGAAACCAGAGATCAGTCTTTTAGATGAACACACTGCACATGGCAGAGATAGACTCCTTGATATAGATATGTTCTTACGCTCTATGATTCTCATGTTATTTTAGAAACATACTTTTTTGGATTAACAAATGTCATGGGTTAAAATATTTTTATGGCAGGATCTCCTTTTGCAGCCAAAGAACTAGTTCTGTCAAAGTGGTCCTTGGGTCCTTGGTCTCCTCCCTGACCAAGGCCCTTCTTGCCTGGCTGCTCAGTTTGGCCTGATGACCAACTACAGGAAGAGTGTGGCTACTTCCATATGTTTTCCATTTCTTAATGTGAACTTCCAATACTAGAAAATGTTTTATACCCTTCCCCGGGTCTACAGTTCCTTGGACTTCAGGGTAGAGTTTCTGCTCTCACATGCACTGTCATCAGTGGGACCTTTTATAGACATGTGCATTTTGTTCTAAATCATCAGCTGAATTGGCCACAGCTGGACTCCAATCAAGTTGTAGGGACATCTCAGGACATTCAAAGGATGCATTTGGATGCACTTTAACTCACTTTGGAGTGTCACTGCAAAGGGGCTGAGTACTTATTGACTCAAAACACTTCATTAATTTGGCAAAAAATAAATCGACTGGCAAACTCGCTACTAATGACAGAACAAATTGACGTTAAACGGTGGATCTGATTGTTGTCCTCCCAAATGGTCTGATGATATCCAGATTTTATTAAAAACACACTGAACTACTGTACAGTACTAAATTGTTATATTGAGGAAAAGATGGCCTGGTTGGCTTCACTGTAACCGTAGCACTCGATCACAGGTTCTATTTACAATTGCTTTCTCAAAAAAGCTCATGCTCAACCACCAATGACATCTCAGACTGATAGCTATCAGTTGAAATTACTCTCTGCTACCTCCCTTTTTCAGTCCTTGTGAGAGCTTTTTGCAGCTGCCTCAGGGCAACATTATTTAATCAAGATCTGACAGGGCTGAGGTGATGTGCATGTTGGCTGATCTGATGGATCAGGGTTCTCTACAGAGGTTGAAGTTGATGCTGCTGATTGCCTTTCTTCTCATGTCTGCCAACGTCGTCTATCTGCACGGAAATTCTGCACGGACAGGTTACTGAATTACCACTATCTTCTTCTATATAAAATCAGTCTGGTTTAAAATCACACAATGTATAGTCTGTAGTGAGAGAAATTCTGCTCTGTTAAAATAGATGCCTTAAATTTTTTTTAAATACAAAAAACATTTAAAAGCATAGTGATATGGTAGCAAAGTCCTTTACAATACAGTGATACCTATATTTTGAAGGTTAACAATTATCCTCAAGGGGAAAAGCTGATACTACTACTACTACTACTACTAATAATAATAATAATAGTACTCCCAAATTAATAAATTGATTAAACAGTATATTGGTATAGATAAATAAGTATCCGTAGACAGTCTTATTTCCCCACACCAGTTAAAACATTTCAACCAAGCAGGGCTTCACTGGGTTGCAACACTTTCCTTTAAGTTGAGCAGAAGTTTTGTAGGCATTTTTGGGATGCACATACTGTATATACATGTTACTTCTAGGTGTGGACCATGGCCTCCGCTGTGTGAATGACTACCTGTTGACCATCAACTGTTCCCTGAGCATCATGCCATCAGATAACAACAGCGCCAACTGGCTCATTTTAACGAAGCTGGATGTATCTGAGGCATCGGAAGAGTGAGGCAGATCCCACTTTTTACTGATACGTTTTAATAATGCCTTTAATTGGATAACATGTCGGTCGTCTCATTACTGCTTTGCCTCTCCTCATCATGCAGTGAGAAGTGTATGCTGTCCAACACCAACGGGAATTACTTCTGCTCATTTCAAAGATCAGAGACCTTAGGGGATACAGACAGCTTTAAAATCTTTCTCTGTCGCAACACAAGTGATGGTTCTGAAAGCTGCGAGTTGCTGGATGACGACTACATGCCTGTACAAAACAGTAAGGAACACAATGACAATCCTGGCCTGTTCTCTGTCACACCACACACAAAAACATATACATTTTTTTGTATATATTTGAGGGTATGGGCTGATTCAAACACATTTTCCCCCAAATCTCATTGTTTCTTCAACAGTTTGCCATGGTTTGCTATCACTGAAAAACGTCTTGAAGACATGTCCATCTGCATTATGAGTCTTTGCTTTCTTTAATGTGTCTCATTCTATTGCCAGTTAAACCAAATACGCCATGCTGCCTCATGGTCACCTGGATCTCAAATCAATACCTCTTCACCTGGAAAAGTAGTTATGAGAAATACCTGCCTTACTTCTACCTGATCCGCTACCTGATGTATGAACTCCATTACTACAAAAGAGGCCACAAACAGAAAGTAAGACTCAATAATGAACAATCAAGAGTGAGATTCCCTTTGTTGATTGTAAATAAAAGGATCACAGATGCTTTTTGGGAAACGTAGTTCGTTGTGAAGTCTGATAAAAGCCTTGCTTTTTACTCAACATTTTTCAGGTGAACCTACTTAACACAGCCCAGATGAACCTCTCAGTGGGCAAACTACATTTTGAGCCAGACACCGAGTACACCGTCAGGGTACGGTCCAGTCCCAACCAGGTTTACTTCTCTGGACAATGGAGTGACTGGTCAACTGAAGTCCACTGGAGGACAGAGCCCGTCGTAAATGGCAAGTCTCCCTTAAGATAGACTGCTCTTCTAGGCTTACTGATTTGAAGCTGTAAGCAACCGGATGTCAAAGTAGCAACTCTAAATCAAACCTTTTGAATTTCCTATTCCCAAACAGGTTATTTTTCCCCTACAGTTTTGCTTTTCTTAAATCTTTTCTACTTTATGTTCCCAGATACAGAGCCCTCAACAAATACACTTCCTTACCTGGATAAGAGGTTGTTCATTCCCATGTGTGTGCTGGGGCCACTCTTGTTACTTTTGTGCTATGCTTCTGTTAAGAAGTAAGGTCTTCCTTCAGCTTTTGCCTCTTCAATAAATGCCAAATCATAAGACAGAGAGAATGCAATTACCTACAGTGCAATTTCATATATATATAGAACATTGCCATCATTACAGTCATCACACTTGTAGGTGGAAGCAAAGTGCCTTCATCCCAACTCCAGCACCCTATTTCCAGTCCTTATACAGTGACTGCCAGGGAGATTTCAAGGTAGGTTTAACTGGTCTTGCCTCTCAGGTAACATACCGAAAAGTAATAAGAATGTCCCTATAAATGAAATGATTCTGATTGTAGAGCTGGGTGGTGACACCAAACAACAAGGCAGACCTGCTTAAGGCAGAAGAAACTTTCCAGATTGATACCATGACCAGGAGCGCGGACGTCCAGGAGGAAGACAGCCCTTCGCAGTTTCACCCGCAGTTGAGCACATCTGACCCAGCTTCTGACACTTCTCTCCTGGGCGTCCCTCATTCTGAAACCCCTGGACCTCAGGGCTCAATGAAGAGCCTGTGCTTCAGCTCTGAGCCAGCGAGCACCCTTGAGGGAGACTCCGGGTGTTGGCTCTGCAGTGCCACGTCACTAGAGAGGGACACTCCCTGGTACAACAATGAGTACTGCACCTTGTCCGACACTGTTAATGCTTTCCAGAAGTTCGGTTCAGTCACAACAGAGCACCGTGGTTCAGCAATGTTATGTCTAACAGGGATTATCAGAACAGATGCCAACAGGGCAGTGCAATTTGATTAACTCTGTACACCTGACAAAACTAGTCTGTAACACATCGGTTGTATAGTTGAACTTAAAACCTTGGGAAATCGGAGGCCACAAACACATATAATGCTTGATAACGCAACTCGCCCAACAGCAAGCTGAAAATGACCAAATGTTTCAGCATGCCACCAAGGATTTGTATTTTGCAATAGTGTTTGCAAAATGTTTTTTCTCATGTTGTTATACAGAATGTAGAATAGAGAAAATTCATGTATTCATTGTACTGGCTGTTGCTTGCATCAAATGACTCGATTCTGATTGTGTAACAAACTGTAAATATCCAATAAGTTTTATTAGAATTTAGTCTTTTTATATGGGGCCCAGTCTGATGAAAACAGACTCCTGTCACATATGGCCCCACAAACCATGTTGTGCCCTGGCCAGTAGCTTAAAGACCCCATAAAATGGAAACCAGAGATCAGCTCAGAAATTGACTGATGAAAAGGAAATATGGGTGGCAGTTATGTGACGAACAGCAGGAGGGCTCTCGTTTGTGGCACCATCTGATTATACAGAATTTGTGGAGCTTGCAGTTAAAAAAAAAAAAAAAGCAAGCAGTAATGAAAAACATGATTGTAATCATATATCACCCGACTGACACATGCATTGTGCCTTTTTTGAAATCTTTAAGAAACAGGGATTTTGTAACTATATATCTTAATGCACATTTTAAGTCAGTTATTCATTTGTTAAAAGCAAATAATGCAAAAGAAAAGCTTTGTAGAAACAGTTTTATTTACTCCAACACATACATGAACAAAAGCACCATATAAACTTAAAGTCTGATACAGAAGTAAGCCTACCTGCCTCAGTCAATGTGGCCATTTTCTTTATTCCATAGCAAACACTCTGAATAACAAAAAGACAGCCAAGGCAGAAGATCTATCATATATTACAGCATGCTGAATAGAAAACCTGCGAAAGAATTAGACAGAGCCATCTAGAGACACTAGTGAGATACGACAGTATAAAAGTGCCATTCATTATACAGCAGTTGAAATACTGACAATGAAGTAATAAGCAAATTTGACATTAAATTCATGGAAAATACAGGGGGGGAACTTAAAGGAATAGACCCTGTGAGAGAGCAAAATAAAACAAAAAGACAGACATTTTCTTCCTCGAACACTGATGACAATCAGCTTGCATGGAGTTGGTGAAACTGGTACCGAGCTGTGTCCCTTGCACCACATAAGACAAGTAATTAACGACTAAAAAAAAAAGAAATGACCAGGGTGCTGGGGCACCCATCCCCTCTCAGCGTTACGCGCCAACCGGCATTTAAGAACAAAAAACGGTGGGTCAGAGGAGAGCGGATGGCACAGAATGTGTGTGGAGTTTTAAATAGAAGTCTTTAAGCAAGTCCCGATGTGAGAGGAGCACATTCATTGAGAGACTGAGCGGGGAGGTGATTCTTGTTTAACCCATTCCTTCGGCTGAAGCGGAGCGGAGTCTTCGCCCTTACGAGGGGGAGAATTTTTTGGCTTGTGCTCGAACTCTTTTTTCATATTCTACTCTGTTTTGGCTGGAAAGGAGTTAAAATAAATAAATCAATAAATAAAAAAATCAATAGGGTAATCAATTATGATACCTATATGATACACTATCATAATAGGTAATCAATTATGATAGTGTGATGCCCTAACTAATCAGAAATTACAAGAAATATTGCCATGCCATTTCCAAAATAGTATTTCCATTACATGACCTGTATAGCAATTTGACCTGATGAGCCAGGCTGTCCTCCCATCATACACAGTACAAATACATTCATCCTTTTCTTACTCATCTTTTCGTGAGCAAAGGTTTACCATTTGGACTGATAAGCCACATGTGTGTTCACATGCAGCAACTCTTAAATGTATAAGACCTGGCTGGTGAGCACAATGCTTATAGTACACCAGGGAACCACTTCATCTATGTCCAGGCTGGATTAGGGGGTGTGGGGGGACAAATCCTGGAAAAAAAAGGCTGTAAAGCAGCTGACCTCCAACATATAGAACCCAGTCACAGGAACGGTCATCTGGGTCGCTGAATGAGTTTAAAATCAGAATTGCTCACCGCAACCTGGGCTACGCCTGCCTTTACATTTGAGACATATCTCTTCTACGTGCAATAAAATCTAGAGGTGCAATCTCATGACCTCCTCTGGTAATACTAATGCCCTCTGAAGACGTTTTATAAGGGTAGGATTTTTAAGAAGCCCTTCCTATCGATCAGTAATGAAGCAGCCCCACCTTAGACCATTTAAAAAGCTCAGCGTTTTTCCTTTAAAGAAATTTGAGCCAGCCCCATTAGCAATGCAAAGGCAACTTTAAAATCAAATGCCGGCCAGTCTATCCACTTCCACAGCTGTAGTAATGTAAGAATACATTTTATAACCATTTCAAAGAACATGTGAGAGTCAAAGTTACAATATGCAACTTTACATTAACAGTCTGCACATGCCTAAATCCCCGTTTGCCTGAACTTGGCTCTTCAATGCCTGGTGTGGGCGGTGCCAGTCACCTCAGCCTCAGACTAGATGCCGTTTCAAGGTAGACGGCTCATCATGATGAGTGACAAGTGTTGGGGCGGGAACTTGACCAACTGAGGGGGAGGATCACAATACGCTTGCTGCCTCAAGGCCAAAAGCTGCATACTGTAGCTTTAAGTAACGGTTATGTTCGCCATTGACTTGCATTCCAAAAATGACAAGAACATTCTTTACCACCGCAAAGCAATGAAACATCAGTGCAATCGAAATGTGGCCTCAAGCACAGCAAAAAATTACAAAAAATAAAAACATCACTCACCAGTAGATCGTGTATGCCTCTGCTTGGGCTGGATCCTGGATATTTGGCTCATTTAGGAGTTCCTGGATACCTAATAAGATCTGCAAGACAAATAAATGAACAAATGAGACAAAAGATGAATGACACAAAACTGAATAACCTGATTGGTTCTGCACAGCTCATATAAACACTTTAAAAAAAAAGAAAAAGCAGTTTACAACACACTTCCAATCAGACCTGATCACACAGACACATAACCAATCTTTTCCCGATATGTCCCAAAATAATAAATAACGTTAATGTGAAATACAATTGTCCCAAAGTGCACAATAATCCTTTTAAGATGTTTTGATCTTTGGGGGCTCATTTCAAGATCATTTCAAGTGAGAAAACTGTTTTCACTGAATCATTGAATTTGCCTTTTACAGCTGCTGCAGGTGTGGCCTGCGTTGGTTTTATCCAACTGCTGCATTGATGATCCATGTGTAAACTAAACCACATGTTGAAGTCAGCTAGCCAAAGTAAAACTAGTTTTTGCCATCTAACTGACTATCCCAACACCATTGAACGCACTACATCTAAAAAAGGAATACTATGCTGTAAACATGTTAGTATAATAAAAACAACTTGGAGGCCCCATTCAAATACTAAAACAGAAAAAAGCTTGGATTGCAGTTTCTCTTCAGGCTACATGCAAAATACAGAAATAAAGTGAACAATTCAAAAGAGTAAGAACGTTCTGATAGGTGTGCTTGGCCATCCTAACCTGCTTTATTGTGATAGCCGGTCTCCAGTCCTTGTCCTCCTCTAGAATAGATAGGCATACAGTGCCTGATGGATACACGTTTGGATGGAAGAGTGGAGGCTCAAATTTACCTGCAACACAAAAAGGAATGCAAAGTGCATTTATGGTTTACGATTAGATAAGATATAAATGTCGTACAGTTGAACACACCCCAAAAATGTAATTTGTTAGGGGCACCAATTAACTTCCTTGTATTTGAGTTCTGACCTACAAGAGATGGACACAGTTACAGAAACCCCGAACAATACAAGAATGTCAAGTACCTAATAAGGAGTAGGGTCATGCTTTGCCTTCAGAACAGCTTCAAGGCTCCTTGGAACGCATGCAAGTTCTTAACTGTGTTTAAAGGGATATCGGACCTTTACTTCAGGAAGGAAAGCCTCTAGTTCTTTGAAGTTGATTTTCACCTTGTCCGTCCCTTAACCTCTGTGCTCCAGAAATCCCATAAAGTTTCAGTGTTTGAAACATCACAGGGGGCATGCAAGGCGTTTGCCCATGTTTGGTACTGGTTGTCATGATTTGAGACCGTTTACCTTGAAACATTAAATAATGTTGGTGTTTCTGTGAGTGATGCACCTGCAAGTCGACTATTCGGCCTCTCTGGATCTCTGTTAGTTGTCTCATGGTGCTTTGAAAACTCAAAAAAGGTGGTGATTGTCAGACCTCTTAAAGCCGACACATATTGCAAATTGGCATTCACCACAACAACTCGCCAGCTGCCTTTGTAATTGTGATTTAGTTACTTCAAGTCTTTTTTCATGTGGTGTTTCCGTCATTTTGTCAGAATGTGAAAATTGTTTACTGACTGAGCTTTCCCTGCCGACATCAATGTGGTCATCCCATGGTATAGGTATGTGTGTGTGCATCCGTTGGTTGACTACTCCTAATTACAGTGTTTGTGGTTCAACATGATTTAACTGTCGCACTTTGAAATACTTCCACAAAACACATGCTTCAGTATGCAATATTAATTTGAGTAGTACAAGGACAGTATTAGTACTGAACACAGGTCAGACATAGTAACTCACATTTTGGAGGTGAGGAAGGATAGTCATCCTTGAACAACATGCGCAGTTTGAACAGGCCTCCTTCCCATGGGGTCTGAGAACAGATAGAATAGTTAGATTTCAAGGTTAGTTGTTGAAACTCTTACATATTTATTTAGATCTTAACAGAAAACACAAGGTGTGTCTACACAAATTTCTCAAGTTCTTTAATGATAATGCCTTTTAGAAACCCTGACATCAATAGCAGCAGAGGTGACACTAATTGGAGAGGGCCCTAAATTGAAGGTAGCAGACAGAAGGATGCTGGCCATAATGGAGAATGTCTCCCAACCTCTCGACGCCATGGTTATGAAGCAGAGGAGCTTCTTCAGCCATGGCCTGATCCCACCACCGTGCGGCATCAGACTTTTTAACCCCCCCCCCCCCCCACACCACACACACACCTTAACTGGGGACTGTTTTGCTCCTCACCACCCGGCACTTTATTCATTGCCTACCCTCCAACTGTAAACATGTACCATTCATTAATTCAGTCATCTAGTTTATTACTTTTATAAATGTAAATATGCCATCCATCCACTGTAGTCACAGCTTTAACCTGGTCAGCCTGTTTCATGAAAAGAGCAGGTTGCCCTAATGTTTTGTCTCCTCAGTGCATTTTTGTTTCTGAGAAACTGTCTCCATCCTCTTCATTCATTGTGAGGCTATCCAATTCATTCTAATTGTAATAAGAATAAGCAACAGAATTGGTTAAAAAGACTGTCTTGGCTCACATTGCTCAGAATGCTGTAACCTTACAGTGGCCACTACATAAATAAAAAGGTGCTATTGTATGGATCATTTACAAAATGATAACATTACCCCCTTCTTGCCAGGAATAGCACATTCCCAATTCATGAGGTTCATGGTTCCATCCGGATTTTTTGTGGGTACAGCAACAAATCCCTGAGAAGTTGAATAACAGTACAAACAGAGTTCACAATCCTCTTCCTATCCAGGGCTCAAACTTAACTTGTCAACTTTGTCAGTTGGTGGCACCAGCATATGACTTGTTGCACTATTTGTTTTCCACTGCCGTGCGGCATTGCTGCCCACACACTCTTATGATCTTAATTTAAATGCCATACTTTTATATTGATGTATAATGACTGAGAGTGATACCCCTTCAGACCCATGAATAGTAGTGACATCAGTGTTCTGTTGATGCTCCAAGCTTCACTCCCAACAACGTTCAGTGAGAGAAAGCGCCTTCCATTACTATTTTGTTAAATAACGCAGTTTACTTGCAGAGTACCAGTTAAAATGTCTGTCATACATTATGCCGTCAGTTGTAATAATTGTGCCAAGATGGAGGGGGTGAAACTTCATCGTTTGTCCAGAGACGTGACACAGTAGCAACAATTTATAAACGTGACATTATCTAACCTGCCTGGCAATCAGAAACAACTTTTTCTCTTGAGGGTGAAGTACTTTTGGATTAGTTCACCCATCCTGAAGCTAAATACTGAACTGCATCGGTACTTTGTATATCTTAAAGATTTCACTGGAATACGGAGATGGGTTGTGAAAAGATAGATTTGCAACGTTATATATCATGAAACGACAGATCGCGGAGTTTAACTGCAGACTTTACTGGTGTCAGCGATAATGTTGACAGGGATAATGTTCCTTTTCTTACGCCGCTAGGTGAGATGTTTGCTTGTCCATGGTTGCTTGTTGTATGTGGTTATAATAAAACGCTATGCCGGAGCATAAATATGGCAGTGTAAACAAAACCTTGCTATCTGATGAGAGTTGAAAGAGATCAGTGCTGCAAACAACTTGAAACAAGTACAACTACTTACAAAAGGATGGTCTTTCCGCCATGCCTTGCGCTCCTGGGCAAGCCGGCTCAATGCAATGCCAGACATGATCGCTGGACTCCTGCAATGAAAGAGACAAGAGATCAATTACAAGACATCATGTCTTGTCCTGAAAAATAAACATCCCATCATCAATGACACTACTGGTAGTTACAATTTGGACGAGGGTAGAATGGGTCAAACCTAACACATTAATGAAATTATTCTACTGTCAGAAGACCAACAAGTAAGCAGTGCATATTTTTACAGCACTTCTTTGATGGCTAGCCACTTTCACTAACTCACATCTTCCTAAACAGACTTAGAAACACATATAAAGCCAGATCATAATTAACCTGCTCCTAGTTTACCTATCTCGCCACACAACTGACTAGCAATCACACAATGTCAGATAGCTTCAATGCAAACCAGGAGTATGAAACCAACCCAATAGTCCCTTCACAATCACGCTTAATGATCTCTATGGCAACGACGCTTTTGACGTAACGACAATAAATAGCGAGGCAACAAAATAGTACTAGCAAAATTAGAACCTACACAGTACTCACTGAATATATGGAACAGAGCTCTACTTGGCCAAGACACTTTAACAGCCTCATGGCATTGTGCCTACAACCAAACCGACAAGGCTGCCTCATATCGATATAGCGGATAGCTAGGTTAGCCTGTGGTAGGGCACATCTGCCAAAAACGTTTTAGCGACTCTTCAGTTTGCCGCGCTAAAACTGCGGGGGTTGTAAAGACGTTAACCTATTACATTAGTTTAACGTTAATCAAGCGACTAGCTAGGCTTGTTAGCCAAGTAATTGATCACAATTTGACCCTCAAGCCACCAAAAAAAAATAGCAGGCTAGCCCGTTAGCTAGATAGCTAGCTCGTGCGCCAGAATACTGCTACCTAGCAGGCGCTGGCGCGCTGTTAGCGCCTGGCGCGGCCTGATGCAGCACAAAAATGCGCACTTGCAGTTGATTTGGCCACAGATCTGGTTGCGAGAAAGTGAATATTGCATTCATTTTAACGATGAATACTACATACTTTGGAATCACCATCACTATTGTGAAACATTCAGCGGAAAGATGCCATATATACCCATGATAGAATAGGGACAAAGAACGCCAGCGCTAAAAGGCGCACATTTATGCAATGACCAAAGTAGCGAAAATGGCGCAAACTCAGGCGGATTAAATAACCTTATATTCCGACAAAATTAACATGATGAATCATGGAACTTTGCTCTTACCTTTCAGTATGGCTATAGTGGCTCCGGTAATTAAGCTATTTGAATTAATCGTGCTCAGATCGGGTTAAACCTTGTAAAGTTTCCCTCCTGAAAAAAACACCCGTTCCGACTCAAACCAGAGACAAACAGAGCGAATCGAAATACCAAAGTCCCGTGTACTTCCGTCTTTGCTTAAATACCCTTAGGCAGATCGGACCGCATCTGTTTTGACTGCGAGTCAGTTTGATTGTCATGACTTTGGTCCAAAAGTTTTCTTGCTTTCTGGCGATATTGGTTTCGTTGTCTTTGCGCAACACATAGTTTCTACTGATAGTGCTCCGTGCATCAGCAGTGCCTTTAAGTTGGTAAAAATCACCCTTCTTTTGCGGTTTACACTTCGCACATGCGCAGTGTCGCCACGTCGAACGTTAAAGTAAAACAAACAAAAGACACACTTTAAATTACCTTGGAGGGGAGCTATATGGTTGATGACGATTATGATCTATTGTTGCATCAAATAAATTGTGGCAATCTTTTTTTGTATCTCATACATCGCCTGTAGATGTATCCCATTCTCGCGGACGGAATTCCATCTTCTCACATATACTATCTTTGTCCCTACCAGATAGGAAGACCATCAGCACAAACAACCTCAAAAACGCCTGCAAAATGTTACACCAATTGGTAGTTCCATGAGAATGCACGAAACACATTCGATTACGCTAATTAAACATATCAGTTGCAATCAACTTTTTCCTCGTACTCATTGTGGCTTTGGCAGAGATTTGTTTGTGTACAATTAAAGTGAAGGGTGACATTTATCCTCAAACGTATATTCTTTAACAACACACATCATTTCGCATATTCTTCGACATAGTTTTTATATTCGTCGAGTTGGAAAATGAATTGTAATTTTATCAACAACATTTAAACAGGCAATTCTTTAGGCAACCATGCAATAAGTACGGGGTTTGAAGAAAATTACACAAGAGGTCGCCATTTATTTACATTTCCAATTAGTGTCTGTGCCAATAAATCTCTACAGGTGGACCCTTCTGTAAGATGCAAAACAATAGTTATCGATTACTGCTGAACATATAAAGTTTAGAACAGACCTGTACTGTAATGCAACAGTATTTGTATCAGGTGTTGTTTAATTTTATGATCGTTTGCCCTGAGCTAAAACGTCTTGAGGCTGCACAGGTAGTGAAGCCCCATGTTGCGTCTTATACTGTATTTAGTACTGTGTAAACACAAGTGAACTGAGTATATCCCATCCAGTCAGATAGATCAACAGCATGA
Source organism: Monocentris japonica (assembly GCA_900323365.1). Taxonomy (NCBI): domain Eukaryota; kingdom Metazoa; phylum Chordata; class Actinopteri; order Trachichthyiformes; family Monocentridae; genus Monocentris; species Monocentris japonica. Next base: position 32,985 of record OOFE01031532.1, on the reverse strand, counting down.
AGGGAGGTAGTCTACAAAACTGTATAGAGCACCTAATATTTAATTGACGTTCATATGACCTAAAATGTGTCACGAGGCAAACATCCCTAAAAATAAATCTCCACACACAAATATGAATGACAATATTTTTATTGGGTTTACCTTATGCAAGACCATATAGATCTATCCCATTAACATCACACTTAGTTTGTACATTTTGAACATTGCATAAGATCATATATTAGAAGTGATTTATGGAGTGATATGAGAACTTTTATTCAGCAACATAATCCTTAGATTGAGGAAAAATGACACATTCATTCCCTCTTGATTACAAGTGTGACCATCTTCAATCATGCATTATGGTGGTCTGTGGTTTATGAATTGAATGCATTATCAAAATAAACTGGACACTTACAAGTATTACGCTACAGATTTGATAAGTTTATCCAGCAGATGAAATGATTATCAAAGCCAAATGCTCAACTAGACAACCTGTTTGGAAAGGACATTAAAAGGTAAAGCAGCTGCTGAAATAGAGGGGCTAAAAAGCTCAGACCAGAGTATATCAAATGATAAGGTTACAACAGAATCAAGCAAATAGCACTTGCTTTAAATCTCATTGCAACAAGGCTCAAGGAGACCAAAATAAACCTTACCTTTGCTAAATTTCACCATATTAAAATGCGCTTCACTATCACAAGATTGTCTGCAACGCTCAAGCAAAGGTTACTGGAAATGGATTGAGTATCTTAATATCACTAATGAAGTTTAGGTGAATTTCTGTCTATGTGGAGTGGGGAGTGCTAGTTGCCATTTGTGCAGTCAAACAAGTCAGACTATGTTAAGGTATGTGAGGGAGTGCAATACACAGTATATAATTGGAAGGCTTCAGAATACTATAGCAAATGTAAACATAGCCTAGCTCTGACAGGAAATCCAGTCTATTTTGATTGAACCTCTTTGCAGATCTCAGATTTTGCACTTTAAAAGCCCTTGTGTGTGTGTGTATATATATATATATATGTATATCAAAAAAACATGCATCCATACTTTTGTCCCTAACAATATAAAATTGTGTTTTAGTCAAGTGTATACGTGTACGTGTGAGTAAATGGAGGTTTGTGTGTCATTAACAAGTCTGTATATGTACAAAGTGTGCCAGCAATAAGAAAAGTTCACTCATCCCTGACACTAAGATCAATGTGTACAAGACACATAAGACATTGGATTTTGGTCACTGGGAAAAAGGCAACACTAAATGATTATTTGTGAATGAAATATTCAACCAGTCAAAACCACACGTCAAACCTGAAACAACTTCCTATAAAAAAAGTGTTCTAAAATGCAGTATTTACATTTACAACATTACAGGCTTAAAAGCATTGTGCAGTGTTCTTCCCACTGTAGTGCTTGTAACGCTGTGTACGAAATCTACACAATTCAAAATGCTTAGAAGAATCTATCACACTGCAGGAAAAATATTTTTTTTTTTAATGTAACAGTCAACTTCTTAGCCAGCCAAGGTATAGCTTTGTTATTGAATATCAAAAGATGTTCCAGGCATGTTCTCAGTGAAAGAAACCATATTTAGCATCAACCATTTCAATCCTAACTTAGAAATCTCAATAGGTCAAGAATCCTGTACAAACAATGCAAAACAGAAGTTAACATTGTCAAGATTTTCTAGCTTTTAAAAGATCCAGTATAAACAACTTCTATTTGAAGTTGTGCTTTCTATACAGTGTACAAAACGTGCAGTTTTAAGAGTTAAATAGTAATATTGGACTTGGGTTATTTACATCAAAAAACAAAAACAAACCAATGGATATGAACAGATACTCCTTCACCACATTCAAATAGTTCCAATCCCCCAACCTCCCACACTAAAAATATTTCCCCTCAAAAAATCTTAATCAAACAAGATGCTCCCTCTAACATACAAAATAAACTAGGTTAAGAAAACTCAGAAGTCAATGAGAAAACAAAAGACAACATTGTTCCGGACTGCTTGATTCAACAGGAACAATACAGGCCCTTGTCATAGGACACTGTGGTGTGAAAGGAAAAATCACCCTGAAACAGAATTCACATTTGAAACACATTGATTTTAGACAGTTCACTCTAGATTTGTAAACGTGAAGTTTTTCCCTAAACTAGAAATCAGAGTGAAGACTAAACTGTGTCTCATCAAGCAATAAACCTTGAACTATTCAAGTGACAATAAAGAAGAGACCAGATCGGCTGCAAAGTCATTTTCCCTGTCGACCTACACAGCTCCAGAAACTGTCTTGATCATGGATAAAGCCTCAGTCGTCGTATACACTTGTGCTTTAAAATGTTTTGACAATTTCAGTTCCTTAAAACTCCACGTCTATATATATATATTTTGTTTTTAAACTTTGAACCTGGTTTCAGAAACATTTTGAAAACAATTGAAACAAATGATGTTTAATGTTGTGTTGCCCTTTGTGAATGTGTACAATCACAGGAACGTTGGAAAGTGTGTACAAGGCCTTAGTTCTAGTCAATTGTTGGGATGCAATCCATCATGTTTACAAGTCTCACTTCAACTGTCCAAGATAAATTCATTTTTGGGGTGCACTTCCCATTTAATGGCTCTCCTCTTTACAAGTGCTAAATAAATGCATAATTCCCTTCTTAACATCTCAATTAATCTAAATAATGAAGATTTTTTTTTTAAGTTTGATACTTTGAGTTATAAAGACCATAATGATCCCTTACAAGACCTTGGAGTTGGAGGATATAAGAAGTGCTCAACAGAAGACCCTGAGTGAATCATTGGCCTTGTATGATGATGGCCATATTTTGTAGCATAAAACATTTGAAGATTACAATTCCTTATTGTTACTTGGAAAATAAATCTTGCCGCTAATTCACAAAGGTCCAGTTTAACTATACAGGCACAAAAAAAAGTCAGTAAACAGACTTATGTACGTCAAGAAATAAAAAAAATGGAGGGAAAACACAAAACAAATGTACACCCCCCTTAAAATCTGCCAACGTTCTTGCACAAAGATGATATGTTTGCATCGTAACACCTGGAGCTCATAGCACTGAGTCCTTTTCACATCCGGGAACCCCTTTCCTGAAGAATCTGCAGAGACAAAAGAGACTTAATGGTATAACGAACACAAAACAACTTTCCACTCTGTAATGAGTCAGTCAATACCCATTGTATACTGTTCTCTGCATGTGGCTATTCCCACTCACACTAAACTTACTTATTCCTGCAGCAGTGCTTAGGCTCTCAGCCAGTAGCACACACGCATTTAGTCTACAAGCTGAAGCAAACAGACTAAATGGAGTGAAGGGAAAAAGAAAATGCAGGTAGGAAAATAAAGCATCGTGCTAGAAACTAGGAGTCTGTTTGTAGAGCAACATTTGGGTCAGTTTACAAAGGGAACCTTGGCAGGTGCAGTCAACCTTGGTCATGAAAAGGCTTGGAGATAAAGGGTGAAACACATCCGATTTGTTCAAGGCAAGGATGAAAATTAGTCAAAGGGTCTTTCTCAATATGCATTCTTGTGTCCTCCATGGCACGTTTGACGTAATATCTAATGGCTTAAGTACGATTGCAAAACAAAAGAATGCAAAAGGTCCAAAAGAGCCTGGAAATGTACCTGCCAACCGAGGAGACATCGGATGGTGACTTGGCCGGCGAGAACAAATGGCAAGCAAAGATTCATTGTGAGTTTGACGCATCACGTCCAAAAAGCATAACTAAAGTCTAAAGTACAGAGATGGTTGAAACAGATGTGGAAAATAACATCTTAATTGAATCTCGTACACGACACAGAGCACACAGCCCGTCTCAAACTGTCGGTCAAAAAAGTGTGAACTAGGTGAACTTTTGACGGAGACAAGATAAACCTCATCTGCTAACGGACTTCTTCAGCCAGTGAGACTGCTTTTAAAAAGGTTTCAAGACACGCCCACAACAACGCAACCTGGTTTCAATGCATACTTGAATTTGATGGATGCAAAATGTCCCATGTGAATGCCACCTTAGGATGCTTCCCTGTGCTTGCTTTCATGAGAAGTTTGTTCTCTACAAGACAATTTGGGACACAGAAGTTATTGAAAAATCGATTTGGCCTTCTTGGATTTCATCCAAAGTGAAGCAGCTCATCTGATTTGTCTACAGATACACGATGCCCTCCACTGACCAAGGTTGTGAGCATGACAATAGTGATAAAGTTCCTCTTTTACACTACTAAAAAAATGGAGCTTTTCCTATCGGCTTTCAAAGAGAGCTTCATCTGAAGGGAAATGTTTTGGCTGGTCGAAGGCACCATCAGGCTTTTGACCTAGCGTTGGCTTGTAACCTCTAAAAATGGCAGGCCAAAGTTTGAGTCAAACCCAGATTCTGCCATTTTATACCAATAAAAACATCTTTTTGAGAGTTGTCTTTGAAAACAAATGTGAAAAAGTTCTCAGTAGTATAAAGCATGAGGGAAGGTAGGGATAAACTAGTGAGGTATGGTGGAGGGCAGCTGAGCGCTCACCATTGAGTCACCAAGTGCTCAACCCTAATCAGAGTCATTCATTCATTTCATAATCCGTCTCTTCGTCCTCGCTCTGAGCAACATGCAGCATGCAGACAGCACAGAAAAAGACAACAAAGGCATGTCTCAAAAGAATGGAAATGAATGGGGGTGTAAACGTTAGGAAGGAGAATAAGAAGAAAAATAAAACAAATGCGTTATGTTCAGAGGGTGTTAATAGTGCTTAACTACATTTAATCTCTCTACACAAACAGCCCAATGAAGACTTGACTGAGTATCAAAAACACTCTTGCCAATATTACCACTCTTCATTGGACTTCACTGACAGGGGTTCAGTGAACATACATGCAAATAATTCCACAAAACACAAAAAACATCCAAAAAAAAAAAAAAAGGGAGATAACCGAGGTCACCTTTCTACCAAGCTCAATTCACCATTCACAACAGTCATAATACACAGACACTTGTCTAAATAGGGCTATTCTGAATTACTCAACATTTTAGATCTCAACCCCTTGTATAGTGAGACCCCGATCAGTCATCTATAAGAACCAAATGTTGATATGGTGCCACCGAAATGTATTACAGCAAAGCCTCAAATCTCATCGGCATAATAATAACAACAATACTAATAATGTACAAAGGTAACATGTGATCTACCTGAAGACATGTAGTGTGTTTGAATCTCAATCTCAACCAACATAATCATTAAATAGGAGCGTGGCCCAAGGTTGGTCAGTGTGTTGCTGCCTATGAGGAGAGGGCCCACAAGGGGACTTGCTGATGGGAGTTTTAATTCGTAAGGGCGCGCCTCCTGCTCTGCTCCCAAAGCCTCCTCCCTAATAGCCCCACTAATCCGCAGACCTGTACTCTCATGGTCCTCCAAACACGGATTACAATGTTTAGACTCCCCCCCCCCC